>BSBK01003377.1:1110000-1260000 GCA_027943335.1 Chamaecyparis obtusa | reverse complement strand
TAGCTCGGTTCAGATTCAAATCTCCCTCTGTCAGCAAACTTCCTGTATCCTAAAAATTCTTCCTTTTGACTATTGAAAATTTCTTGAAAATAATAGCAAAGACATAGCAAACACTCCCTCTTTGACAACACATGCCAAAGACAATTCACATATTATCGGTGAAAATTAATGTACCTCAAGTACTGATTCATATGTAATGATTCCTTTAATATGCTGCATCAACAAGTTGATTTTCAATCATGTTCTGGTTGATGCATCACTAAAACTGTATTTAGTGAGCCTCGGATAGGGGAATGACCCCTAACTTACCTCTTAGATACACAAATGCATCCTTAGGTAATGGTTTGGTAAAAATGTCTGCAATCTGTTCTTTTGTATGAATATATTCTAATCTGATTTCCTTGTCCTGCACCAATTCTCTGACAAAGTGATATTTAATAGCAATGTGCTTGGTTTTGGAATGCATCACTGGATTCTTAGAAATGTTTATTGCACTGGTATTGTCACAAAATATAACAACTGGTTCTTTGATTTCAACCTTCATACCTTCTAATAGTTGTTTAAACCAAACAATATTTGAACAGTTTACTGCAGCAGCAACATATTTTGCTTCAGCTATGGATTGAGATGTGCAATTCTGCTTTTTACTAGTCCAGGATACCAGTCTTTTTCCAAGAAAAAATTCTCCACCACTTGTGCTTTTTCTGTCATCAATGTTTCCTGCCCAATCAACATCAGTAAACACTTTCAAGTCTAGATTGCCTCCAAATTTATACCACAAACCATATTCTTCAGTTCCTCTTAAGTATCTTAAGATTCTTTTGATTGCCATCATGTGATTTTCCTTAAGTTTTGCTGAGAATCTAGCTACTATACCGACTGCTAAGGCAATATCAGGTCTTGTATGTACTACATACTGCAATTTTCCAATCATAGATCGGTATAGGGTCTGATCAACTTCTTTTGAATCATCATTTTTGGTAAGTTTCAGTCCAGTACACATGGGTGTACCAACTGGTTTTGAATCTTCCATACCAAACTTCTTAAGTATCTCCTTAATGTATTTGGATTGAGTAATGTATATACCATTCTTGCTTTGCTGAATTTGAAGACCAACAAAGAATTTTATTAAACCAAACATAGACATTTCAAATTCTCTGTTCATTTGCTCTGAAAATTCTTTGCACTGATCCTCATTCCCTGTAAATATAGTATCATCCACAAATATTTCTGCCAATACAATTTTGTCATCCGGTCCTTCTTTAATATATAGATTGCTATTATCATTAGATCTTTTGAAATTAATCTGAATCAAATAGTTATGGAGTCTTTCATACCATGCTCTAGGAGCTTGTTTTAAACCATACAATGCTTTGTGTAACCTGCAGACCATGTCCCTTTTATCTGGATCAACAAAACCTTCAGGTTGTTCAATGTAGACTTCTTCATCAAGAATTCCATTGAGAAATGCAGATTTTATATCCATCTGATATACCTTAAATCCTTTGTGTGCTGCATAAGCAAGTAGAGTTCTTACACCTTCTAATCTTGCAACAGGAGCAAAATTTTCTCCATAATCTATACCTTCTTCTTGAGAGTAACCTTTACATACCAGTCTAGCTTTGTTTCTAGATACTTGACCATCTTCATTCAGCTTATTTCTGAATACCCATTTTGTTCCAATTACATTCTTATCTTTAGGTCTAGGTACAAGAGTCCAAGTTTTGTTCTTTTGTATTTGTTCTAATTCTTCATTCATTGCTTCAATCCAACTTTCATTTTCCAATGCATCTTTGATATTTCTAGGTTCAAAATCAGTAAGCAGACATGTACCCTTTAGCTTGCTTCTTGTCATAGTACCATCTGATTTGTTTCCAATGATTTGATCTGGTGTATGATGTCTTCTGACATATTTGGCTAGTATAGGTTCCTTGCCTTTTGAATGATTCATGCTGTTGTCTTCTAGGATCTCTTCTTCAGGTTGCTCGGGCTCGGTAGATATTTGCTCGGTAACTTCAGGCTGAGACTCGGTCTGAATTTCTTCCTGTGACTCGGTTTGAACTTCTTCCTGTGACTCGGTAACTGTGCTCGGCTCAGTAGATATAGTTTCCTTACTGATAGTTGTGTCTGCCAATGTTTCAGGTTCAATGTAAACGAATCTTCTGTAGTTCTCAAGTTCCCTTTTGCTTTCTTCCTCAGTCTTTTCTGCAAACTCATCAAATTTTACATGTATACTTTCTATGACTTTGTGAGTAGATAAGTTCAGACATTTGTATGCCTTGCTTTTGCTAGAATATCCTAGGAATATTCCTTCATCACTTTTCACATCAAATTTATTTCTTCTGGATTCTTTTAAGATATAACACTTGCTACCAAATATTTTCATGTAACTTACATTGGGTTTATAGCCATACCATAATTCATAAGGAGTTTTGAATGTGTCTTTCTTCAGTTGTACTCGGTTCAAGGTATGAACTGCAGTGCTGATAGCTTCCTTCCAGTACTTTATAGCGATGTTCTTTTCTATCATTAGAGTCCTTGCACAATCCATAATAGATCTGTTTCTTCTTTCTGCTATTCCATTCTGCTCAGGAGTTCTAGGAGCTGATACCTGTCTTTTGATTCCTCTTTCAATGCAGAAGTTGTTAAAATCATGGGAGATGAATTCACCACCTCTGTCTGATCTTAAGCATTTCAATCTTTTCCCTGTTTCTTTTTCTACTCTTGCTAAGTACCATTTGAACTTTTCAAATGCTTCTGATTTTTCTCTTAAATACATAACAGTCATCATTCTAGAATAATCATCAACGAAAAGAATAAAGAATTTATCTCCAATATAGCTTTGTATTCCAATAGGTCCACATAAATCAGTATGCACAATTTCCAAAATTTCTTTAGACTGATAGTTCTTACTCTTGAAACTAGTTTTACTTATTTTGCCAATCTGACAATTCTTACATAGACCAGTGTCAGGTTTCTTCAAAGTAGGAATGCCTCTAACCTTCTTGAATTTGCTTATTTTTATCATGTTATCAAAATTCACATGACATAACCTTTTGTGCCATAGCCAACTTTCTTCTATTTGAGCAATAAAGCATGAATATTCACTGAGATCAAGATAAAATAAGTTACCTTTTGTTTGTTTGCCTGATCCAATGAGTTTTCCTTTTCCATCCAGCAGTCTTGCTTGACCATTCATGAATTCAACCTTGAAACCAGTGTTGATTAGCTGTGCTACACTTAAAAGATTATGTTTTAGTCCTTCAACCCAATAAGCATTATCACATATGAGTTCTTTGGTTAAAGAGATTCTTCCTTTTCCTTTTATACACTAAGGTTCATTGTTTCCAAATCTTACATTACCACTATCACAGTCTTCTAGATATTCAAATTTTGTCTTGTCACCAGTCATGTGGTGTGAACATCCGCTATCTATTATCCATATATCATCTTTGCTTATATGAGAAATAAGTGCCATCTTATCTTCATCATCATCAGATTCATCTTTTATAGCAATAAAGACAATTTCTTCTTCACTATCATCAGAATCTTTAGCCATAAAACATGATTTCTTACCTTTATCCTTGTATGATTTGAAATTCTTTTTGCCATAGTACTTGTGACTTCTCTTTTCTTCTTTGACTTGCTTGTTTGGGCACCTAGCTGCAATATGTCCAATTTCTTCACATGAAAAACAGATTAAAGGAGTTTTACCTTTATATTTACCTTTCCCTCTAGAGTACTTCTTTGCAAGTAATGCTTCTACAATTTCAAGATCACTATCAGAACTTTCTTCTGATTCTTCTTCACTATCTGACTGAACTTCTTTAATTTTCTTGTTCTTCTTTAGTGAAACCTTGGCCTCAAATGCTGATTCAATATTTTTGGAACTAGGAACATAGTTATCATAGTTATCTAATTCAAAAGCTGTCAATCTTCCAACTAAAGCATCCAAAGTTATATTGTGGTTTGTTTCACATCTTCTTTCTTGAATAGCTGATACTCTTATTGCATAGATAGGGAGTAGTGTTCTGAGTACCTTACTTATAACAGTCTCATCTAAGATTGTTCCTCCAGAAGCTCTAATTGCACTTACACTTGCTTTGATTCTTTCAACATATTTTGCAATGTTTTCATCTTCCTTCATATTCATCTTGTCAAACTATCCTCTTAGGCTTTCTGCTTTGGCTCTTTTCACATTTGCATCACCACCATATATTTTCTTCAGTGCCACCCACATTTCATATGCAGTAGTGCAGTCTTTAATATCATCAAATTCTTCATAGCTGAGAGCAGATGCAATGTC
Source organism: Chamaecyparis obtusa (assembly GCA_027943335.1). Classification (NCBI taxonomy): domain Eukaryota; kingdom Viridiplantae; phylum Streptophyta; class Pinopsida; order Cupressales; family Cupressaceae; genus Chamaecyparis; species Chamaecyparis obtusa. The sequence continues at coordinate 1,255,694 of BSBK01003377.1, read as the reverse complement.
TATCATCATGGTGTTGTGAGTCTTTTTATCTACAATGTCTTCAATAGTTAATGCGCCATTAGGAATTGTGTATTCTTCATCAATGTATTTGCATCCTGAATCACCAATGGAAGCCAGATGAAGTCGCATGAGACCTTGCCATGCTGAAAAGTTATCTCTGTTGAGCTTTGGAATTTCCCTCTTGTAAGACATCTTGATCTTTAGCTTAGGTCCTTGAAACCCTTCCTGCAAGCACCAAACGCTCTGATACCAATTGATGGAATATGGATGAAGTGACTGAGAGGGGGGGGGTGAATCAGTCAACCATAAAAACACTTCACAATTAATTCTTTGCAGATCCCTTAGGATATCTTAACAATTTTAGCACTCGGTAAATAGATTGCAGTAACTTTGAAGATGCAGAAAGTATTAGCAATATTATCTTTAGATATTCATCAGCACATGTATATGATTGAGAAAGCAATTAAGAACACAAGAGACACAAGATTTAACGTGGAAACCCAATATGGGAAAACCACCAATGTATCTAGATACTGATTTTCACTTTTCTGAAGTGATGCCCGGTTAGAAGCCAACCCGGTAAAAGGTTACAAAACACACTGTTAGGTGTGACCTTGTTAGAGGATTTAAAACACCTTGCAAAGAGTGGCCTGGTAAGAGGTCTTGAAAACAATTCAATGGAATTGTCACCTTGTTAGAGGATTTACATTATGGTTGTTAAACCAACTCGGTTAAGAGATTTAGAATTCACTGTTACAATGATAAGAAGGTAACAATGAAAAAGTGACGTGTATAATAATGCAACTGTCTTGCTGATTACAGATCTTTGTTCTGCATAAGTCTGATCCTTTCTGATCGAATAAATCTCTGCTGCTCCTCAAGGATATCTGAACATCCTTCACAAATTCGCATATACCTTTCCTTCTTTTCTTCTGTAAATCTTCTGCTGTATGTATTTATTTTTCACATTTGACCTTTTATTTATATGATTTTGGATTTGTCAAATCGACATTATTTAGTATAACAGTCGGCTGAATTAAGCAAACTCTATTTGCAAAAGTCCTTCAAGGGCCGACAGTGCTCGGTGACCATAACTTTCTATAATCTTTCGGTGATCGAGGGAATTCGGTAAACACCGACAATCCTTTACCTTTGATAACCAACTGAACTCGGTAAGTACTAACTTTTCTTCGATGACCGACTGAACTCGGTAAACACTATCTTTTCTTCGATGACCGACTGAACTCGGTAAACACTATCTTTTCTTCAATGACCGACTGAACTCGGTAAACACTATCTTTTCTTCGATAACCGACTGAACTCGGTAAACACTATCTTTTCTTCAATAACCGAGTGAACTCGGTAAACACTAATATTCTTGTCTGGCAGACCGACTGAGCTCGATAGGAACTGATTGCTGTGGACTATGACATAGTGTGACATCAAAGACAATACATAATTGAGTAGCAATTTCCTTCAGACAATTGTTTCCAACAACATCCACAACTATAAAACAATAGGGACATATGTGGAATGGTACAGGGATGGAGGTGAGTGCACCATTTGCATTAAAGTGCACCATGGCATGGTATGGCATGGTTTTGAGATAGACAATAGAAATCTGCAACTAAAATAAATAGAAGCTAAGAGTGCAGTCTGCATTGAACATCACGTTGTACTTTGGTGGACAAGAACAAGAGGTTATCTTCTAACCCTTATTGAGATGATATTTACTAAATAATAAATCAAAAAATAAGATATAACACAGGACAAGTTAAAACAAAAAAAAATATAAACTAATTGTTTATATTATTAATAAACCATACTCATCAACATCACCAATCAAAATATATAGCAGGTAGCAGCATTCTTCTCCATTAGTAGGTACAATAGAGGGAAATCCCCCCCAAAAGAGGCCTTGTATCAATACTACATAGAATCCTCAAGCTAGTTATCACATAGCACACAATGACGATTTTATTTCTTTTTGAAATTTTTCTTACGGTTGTCAACTTTTATATCGTAACAAATTCCATCTTTGCAGGTAAATTTAGATTTATGATATAATTATCTTATGAAACTAAGTTGGAACTAGTGTTTTAGGGAAAAAAAATAGAAATTTCTGAGAATTGGGGACATTGCAATTCAAAAACCATTTTTAATGACAATGACACAATTCACGGTAAGCAATAAAATAAAAAGTGGATGGAAGTGCTGATTCTGAGATACAACGCCTGCATTTCAAAAAAAGTCAATGTTAATGGCATATTGCCTACTAAAGATTTAGATTCATAGAGAAATTCATGTAAACACTCATCAGATTGAAGAAGGAAAAGAAAAAAAATATAATATTGTGCCTATACATAGGCCACAATTGCCAATAAATTCTACAATAATGACCCTCTACCCAAGTATATAGGTCCAACTACTGTCAATAATTCTTAAAAACACCTAGCACCAAAATTCATCATTTCCCATGCTAATTGCTACCCATCAATGGATCTTCCCTCTTGTATATGCTAGCTATGCATTCTACACATAAGGGGTGAAACTGACTTGAATGATACAACAAAAATGTAATTGCAGTTGAAATATTCCTTAAATCTTCACGAAAGTGCAGTGGAACTCCCAACCCATTCCTATCAAATATAGTAATGATTCTATACTAATTATATATTATATCCTACATAACTTCTTTCAATATGATCATCATCTCTTGGTTTTCCTTCAACATTGGTTGGGAGACAATTCCTACCACATATGCCTTGCCACTATATAGGTCATATGACTTGATGGCCTCCTCCAAAGTATTCCCCGGTAGAAATTATTTGTCAACACAAGCCTTTTTAATTCATCTTTGATCACGGATCGACTGCAACACATCCATGCACTATGACATAAAGATAGACACAAGATGTGATAGATATATGCATCAAATCTTTGCATAAAGAAGGTCTTTCCTGATGACTTCAACAATACAATATTGAACATTCAGGAATGTGGGTTTTTAAACCAAACTATGAAAAAATCTTGAGATAGAGGAAAGTGTACAGGTTGTTCCCCTTACCTAACAAGGATTCTGATATGGTAGTTTCTAGGATTCAAATCTATTGATCTAGAGACTCTACCAATATAGTTGTTAGAAAGTAAAGTCCACCAAGATAACTGAGAGGGGGGCTGAATCAATTATCAGATAAATATAACTTTTATCAAATTCAATAGATTTTAACCATGTAAGAAATGTAACCAACAACCATAGAAAGATATACATGCACAATAACACAATGCCAAAAGATATGTTGACTAGGGAGCCTCTTGATCAAAGAGTAAACCCCGATGGGAATGAAGCCCACAAAAGATGCACTAATATGAATATTCCTTGTGAAAGGATGGACTCTGTTAGGAGTCTTATGAAATACATTTAGTACAAATGAAGCTTTGTTAGGAGATTTTGAATCCCTGTTAAAAGATTCTAACTCTGTTAGGAGTTATGGAAGACAGAAGGACCCACTGCCCAAAAAGGTTCAGGGTAAGATCACCGAAATCACTGTCCAACTAATATTTTTATTACTCAACAAAATAATACCAAAAGATTAACAACCTCAAAAATTCAATACTCCTTCTCTAACTGTGCCAAACCACACCAACTCCTTCTTTAGATCTCAATACCAGATCTTAGTACTTCGCATATCCTCTTTCAACAATTTTGCTTTCACAAAACACTTCCATTCATCACATTCCATATTACAATAAGGAATATATTCCTTCCTTTATACCACACTCAAGTAGTTATAAATGAGTCGGCATACAAATTAAAAAATTTCCACACGTTACATCAAAATTACATAAAACTGTCAGCTTCCAATCAATATAATTCTTCACTTGTGCGACCTCAAATCTTGTGCTATCAACCATGTCACTATCAACATGTCTCCATATTCTCTCTAACTACACATAACTAGATTCCATCTCAATTAGGAGATATCGTATGATTTCCACAAACTGCTGCTCAGGAACACTGCCTAGATACTACTTCCACTGATTTCCTCATAACTTTCATGAATAAGTGAATTAATGTCTGTGCTCTTAACCATAATCTAATACAACATCATAGAATAAGTCCTCAATTTAGCATAGCTTCATCTTCAATATCCCAAGTGCGGTAACTCAAACACTATCTGCTTCTCTGCTAATCTTCAGTAGATCACTATGTTGACATCAATGACAATCATAGTCATGAATGAAACAAAAGCTACTACAAAATGGCTGATAATACTCCCCCATATTATATATTCAACATTCATTCCTAACAATCTCCTCCATTGGCATTGATGGCAACATAGATGAAAAAAATCCAAGTTCCATAAATCCAATCACTGCAACACTGCTGCACTAAAAATGCTTCAAGTCTTCTTCATCAATCAAATCTTGCTTCATTTTCCTATTCAATTCTCTCCAATAGATGGTACAAATGGTTTTCATGTACACTTCTCCCCCATTGACATCAATGACAAAAATTTCATCATTATGTCAACAAAAACTTCAATGTCAAAAGACACTATTCAGAAAATACATTCACTAGAGTCCTCATGACTCAGCTCAGATACACATACTCCCCCATAGAGGAAGTACCAACATCTAGTCTAGTAGAAAAATAGGGCTCATATACCACTAGATGGATGCAACAATCTACATCACTTCTCAAAAGTAGGTTGGGGCATAACCCCAAGCATACCTCTTAGATACTCAAATGTATCCTTAGGCAAAGGTTTTGTAAATATGTTTGCAATTTGCTCCTTTGTGCTTATGTACTCAAGTATGACTTCTTTCTTTACTACTTTCTGTCTCACTACATGATACTTTATCTCTATATGCTTTGTCTTAGAATATAACATAGGGTTCTTAGACATACTAACTATGCTGGTGTTATCCCAATGTATAACAACAGGTTCAACAAATTTTACTCCAATATCCTTCAACATTTGCTTCATCCAAATTATCTGGTTACAGTTGTTTACCGCTGCTACAAACTCTGCTTCTGCTGTGCTCTATGAAATACAATTCTGCTTCTTTCTTAGCCAAGAAACCAATCTTCCTCCAAGGAAAAATGCTCCACCATAGGTGCTCTTTTTATCATCAACACTGCCTCCCCAATTAGCATATGTATATGCACATAGGGTAAAATCATCAGATTTTTCATACCACAATCCATACTCAAGTGTGCCTCTTAAGTACTTCAGTATCCTCTTTACTACTACATAATGTGATTCTCTAGTTTAGCTTGAAATATTGCTACAATTCCAATTGAATGTGCTATATCAAGTCTTGTATGAGTCAAATAATGTAATCCTCAAATCATAGATCTGTATTTCTTCTATTCCACTCTAGGAGTCTCATCTGTGCTAGATAACTTATGTCCAGTTACCATAGGTGTTCCAACTGGCTTACAATTCTCCATTCCAAATCTCTTCAATAAATCATTCAATTACTTTGTATGACTTACAAAGATACCATCACTGTTCTATGTTATCTACAATCCTAAAAAGTATTTGATTTCACCAATCATACTCATTTCAAATTCAGTCTTCATTTCATCTGCAAATTTATCATTGGCTTCATCTTCTCCTCCAAAGATAATATCATCAACAAAAATTACTACAACCAAAAAACCATTTTCAATTTCTTTTGTATACAGGTTGCTATCAGTTGTACCTTTTGTATATCCTAATTTTAACAAATACTTATCCAATCTCGCGTACCAAGTTCTAAGTGCTTGCTTCAGTCCATATAAAGCTTTCTTCAGTTTACATACCATGTCTCCTTCTTGAGTTAAAGGAAAACCTTTAGGCTTCTCAATGTAAACTTCTTCTTCCAACTCTCCATTCAAAAATGATGACTTCACATCCATCTGATACACTTTGAATTTCTTAAAAGCTGCATAGGCCAAAAACATTCTTATTGCTTCAATTCTTTCTACTAGTGCAAAAGTTTCTTCATAGTGAATTCCTTCTTGCTGTGAGTATCCTTTACATACCAATCTTTCTTTGTTCCTTACCACTTCTCCTTGTTCATTCATCTTGTTTCTGAATACCCATTTTGTTCCTATAACATTCTTATCTTTAGGTCTAGGGACTAATTCCCATGTCTTGTTGTTTTCAATTTGATCTACTTATTCTTTCATAGCTTTAATCCAATGTTCATCTTCACAAGCTTCACTAGTAGATTTAGGTTCAATTTGAGAATAAAAACATAATTGTTCTTGTACCTTATTTTGAGTCTGAACTTCTCTGTCTATGCTTTCAATAATTTGCTCAATAGGATGATTCCTTGATAGATTCCTATTAGGTGTCATTGTCTCAGATCTTAATTCAGGTGTCGGTTCTTTAATGACCTCACTATGGCTTTCATTCAACAAATCATTTTCAGTTTCATAAAATAATTCGGTAGTCTCTGGGTTAGGTCTAGGGTGAGTTCCTTCATTTGATTCATAATCAAGCATTCTTTCCTAAATTTTGAACTTTTCATCAACTTTAACATTCACGCTCTCAACAATAGTCTTAGTTCTCTTATTGTAACATCTGTAAGCTTTTATCTTCAATGAATAACCAAGAAATATACTTTCATCACTTCTAGGATCAAACTTTCCAATGTCATCATCTCTCTTAATATAACATTTGCTTCCAAAAATTCTAAAATACTTAATTGATGGTGCATGTCCAAATTATAGTTCTTAAGGTGTCTTGTCTGTGTCTGCTATGATTTGTACTCTGTTTATTGTATACATGGATGTGTTCACTACTTCTCGCTAGAATATCTTTGCTAAGTCATTCTCAAATAACATAGCTCTTGCTACTTCAGTCACTAATCTGTTTCTTCTTTCTACAATGCCATTTTGTTCAGGTGTTCTAGGGCCTGAAAACTGTCTCGTAATATCATTTACTTCACAAAAGATGTTAAATTATTTTGAAGTAAATTCTCCACCTCTATTTGATCTCAAACATTTAATCTTCATTCCAGATTCATTCTCAAATTTATTCTTAATGATCTTAAACCTATCAAATGCTTCAAATTTTTCTTTAAGAAATGCAATCCACATCATTCTTGTAAAGTCATCAACAAGAATCATAAAATATCTTTCTCTATAGAATCCTCTAGTCCTTGTAGGACCGCTCAAGTCTGTATGAACAATCTGCAACTTCTCTGTTGTTGTAAAATTCTTGCTGGGAAATGAGCTTCTCTTTTGTTTAGCCATCACACATTCTTTGCACATCATGTTAGTAGGCTTCATAATTTTAGGCAAATCCCTTATTGCAAGTGTAGTACATACTTTCACGATGTTATCAAAGTTTATATGACAAAATCTTCTGTGCCATAACCAACTGTCATCAGTCTCAGTAATCAAGCATGCCATCTTAGTATGATTCAATTGAAATACATTACCTATGGTTCTAGATCCAGTACCAATCAAATTTCCATCTGTGTCTTTTATCACACATGTTTTCTTAGTAAACTAAACTTGATATCCCTTATCAAGTAACTATCCAACACTCAAAAGATTATGTTTCAAACCATCCACAAAGTAAACATCATCAGTATTAGTCTTTCCATCAAGAGTAATAGATCCTATACCTTTAATCAAACAAAGTGTATTGTTTCCAACTCTAACAACTCTATTAGGAATAGTCCCAAGAGATAACTGAGATGGGGGGGGGGGCAAATTTGTTATCTACAGGTTTAAATTCTTTATCCAATTAATTATACTTAAAGATAAAGCATAAATACAATGAAAGAACACTTGAACACAACACTAATATTTTGGTTTCGGGGAATCCCAAAATAGGTAAAAACCTTGGTGGGACTTGATACCCACTGTATCATCTTAAAATGGAAGCACTTCCATGTTAAGAGTGTTTATCCCTTTGAGTAACTTGTTTGGGGTTATGTTAAGTGCCTTGATTGGTTCTTTGCATGTATTTGGCTTTCTCCCCATTGTCCACTTCTTCTCTGCACTTGATTTCTTCATTCTAGGTGAAATTAGGGTTAAGGTCTTAAGAAATTTCTTGATTTTCCTTCTTCTATGGTTCTATTTTCTAGGTAGGATTCAGAAATGAGACCTCCTAGTCCATCATCACATCAAACAAAGGATTTTTTTTCTGTTCCTGACACTGGGTCTTGGGTCTTGTTCAAATATCAATTTCTAAGTTTCTGGCACCCCTGGAACTCCTGTTGCAGAATCTGGCAAAGTTAGGGCCTAAGGTCAAAGTCAACCTTGACCCTGACTAGGTCAGGGTAGACCTCAACCTTGACCAGGTTAGGGTCAACCTTGACCTTGACCTCTTCCCGCTAGGATTTCAAATTTTCATTTTCCGATAATTTATCTTTCAGGATAATTATTTCCCGCTTCCGTGTCAGCTATTTCGGGCTCTGAAATAGTAAATCCTTTAATGGTATTTAATCAAGGTATATTTTCTAAAGGTGAGGACCTAATTGGGATTTAATTCTTCAAGGTGGCCCATCTAGAGGAGTGTGCCCTAGATCACTATAAAAGGAGGCCTTCCTCTCTCATTTTCACATCAAGTTTACATCACATCTCAAGCAATCAAGCTCTCAAGTGTTCAAGTGCAAGCAAGTCTTTAAGCATTCAAGTGTTCAAGCATTCATCAAGGAGTTCCATTGTTAGCTATTGAAGGATTCAATCTCCTTGGAGCTCCCTTGAAGATCCATCCTTCTCCATTCATTCAAACCTTCTCATATGCAAAGATCAAATCAAGATTGGTGTTGAAGATAAAAATACCATTGATTGGAGACTTCCTACATTCATTGAAGCATTCTTACTTGTGGATTTGAGGATTCAAATCCTCTACAAGGACTTCAACATAAGTGAGGTGATTTGTTTCAATTACTTTGTTTATGCACAATATATTTCAATTCAATTCAAGGTTAATTCCTAAATTGGGGTTTGACTAAGGCAAACCCCCCATACAACCAAAAACCCCCATTTTCTTATAGGTATAGGTGTGAAATCTCAGATCTGAGAGCAAATTTGGATACCCTTTTTGACAATCTTTTAGGATTTGCGAACAGAATCAGAATTAGACTTCAAATAAATAATGTGGTCTTTGACCTTTTAAAAGGTCAAAGTCAACCTGTGTGAATTTGGAGAAAAGATTTCTAGGTTTTGTCCACCTCGGCATTTCCAGTCTAGAACAGGTGATGGAATCTTCAAAAAGTTCATATAGAAGCCAAAATTCAGCATTTTCTAGATCTTCCCTAATTCAAGGTTAGTATTTTCACTTCAATTATTTCAAATTTCAAGCTTAATCCAACTATATGGAAGTATAGGGTTTCTCTCTCTTTTTCATATTCTTCATAGATTGATTCGATTGTGTATTAACCTCTTGGTTGATCAAATTGGATCTCTCCTTTGGGAATTTGGATTTAGGAGTGAATCTTACATTTTCCCCACACACATACACAAATACTGGTGATTCCTAATCACAACTATTCATTTTGGTGAACCCGACTAGCTTACTCTCTTGCTTTTTGGTGTTAGATTTTCTTTTATCTTGTTAGTATTAGATTTGTCCTTTGTGATTGATCTTGTATGCTAATTAGATTTCATATTCATCCTTTATGTGTTCTTAGTTTAGTTCATTTGCATTATATTGGTTTATGAGCTTTACTACCACTAGTCCTACTTATAACATTCTGGTTAGAAGAAGTCGTAGACTCATGGGTGCATTTGAGCCTAAATCTTCTCCTTTCCTGAGGATCCCCAATGATAACTTGATTCTTCATGATTCTAATCCTACTATGGAGAAGAACTCTTCTCACTCATCTCATGATGAGGATGATGCTTTAAGGGTTCCTCCTGAACAAGTCCAAAAACTTTCCATTGAACTTGATAAAATGGGTAATTGGCTTCTTCAAGAAAACCATAGTCAAGATTCTATTCAAGCTATAGAGGCTCTTAAGAAAGTTCTCCATGATAGTGATCAATGTGTTAACCTCTTGCATGGTATTACTCATCTTGTGCATTCCAATGTTAAAACTTTAACTCAAGAGGCTCAAGATTTAGGTTTCACTCTTCCTATCACTAGTGTTGAACCTTCTTCTAATCCTTTTCCTAGTATTCCTATCTATACTCCTCCTTTGGTGACTGTGACAGTTCCCTCTGTTCCTATGAGTGTTCCTCCCATGTCCCTTCCTACATGACAACCTTCATATCATAGTGTTCCTTTCACTTATTCCACTCCGTTCCCAACTGTAGCTCCTAGTGTTCCTCTAGTTGTGTCTTCTATTCCTGTAGCTTCTTACTTTTTACCTAGTGTGTCTAATGTTGTTACTCCTATTTCCTCTATTGATTCCACTGTCATTAGTTTGGCTCAAACCGTATCATCCTTACAACAACAACTTGCTTCCTTAAATCAAAACAAGTTTAGTATTCCTACATGTGACATGGGAAGTCCTTTGTCTAGGGATATTATCCAAACTCCTATTCCTCAGCAAGTTGATATGCCTCATCTTGAGAATTATAATGGAAAAGGAGATCTTGTTCATCATGTTAAAACATTCCAAATCCTTTGTAGTGATTATGGTCATGACCGTAGGATTTTAGCCAAACTATTTCCTTGAACCTTTCATGACAAGGCCTTACAATGGTATTGTTCCTTGCCTCCTTATTCCATTGATTCCTTTCCACAACTTGCTAATGCCTTTATTCAACAATTTCAAAACAATATTGGCCTGCAAGTGTCTTTGACTGATTTAATGCATTGTAAACAAAGTGCTATAGAAAAATTGACTGAATTTATTGGTAGATTTAAGCATTTACATGCTCAGATTTCCTATCCTATTCCTGATATTGATATTCAACGTATGTTTATTTCAAATTTACAAAAGGACATTAGAGATAAGATTCTGCTTACTGAATTTACCTCTTTTCAACAACTTTGTGCAACACTTCATCATTATCAATTACAAGTGAGTTAATTTGAGAGCAACACTCCAATGGATCCTGTTCCAGTTGATCAAAGTGATGCTACTCCTAATCCAAATAAGTTTAATAAATTCAATAATTATGCCAAGATAAATAAATAAGCGAATGCAGTTACTGATCAGGTTGCTGTTGCATCTCATAATGCCACTTCTGCATCCACTGCTTTTCGATTAAATCATATGTTTACTCCTCTTTCTAAAACTTTACATGCTATTATGAATAGATTATTAGCTACTAATATGATTAATTTACCCCCTATTCGACCTCTTTTCCCTACTACGATTGCATCTAAATCTTTTGATCAAAATGCTTTTTGTCAGTATCATTTTTAGACCATTTGTTGAAACTACAAATCCAAATACACTAACTCTTTCTTCACAAAACTACACTTCTCCAAATTAATCAACAATTTCTCATCTCTTAACTTCTCAAAAACCATATGAATATGCATCATATGCTATTCCAATGTCTTACAAAAGATCAAAATATCATCTAGGTACACAATGACAAACTTACCCAAAAATTCTTTCAGAACCTCATTCATGAGCCACATAAAAGTGCTCGGTGCATTGGTTAGCCCAAAAGGCATGACTAACCACTCATATAGTCCTTCCTTTGTCTTGAAAGAAATATTCCAGTCATCTCCTTCTCTGATCTGAATTTGGTGATATCCACTCTTTAGATCTATCTTTGAGAAATACACAGCTCCACTCAAACAATCCATAATATCATCCATTCGTGGTAATGAAAACCTATACTTGATTGTGATCTTGTTTATTGCTCTAGAATCTGTACACATCCTCCATTCTCCATTCTTCTTTGGTGCTAATATTTCTGGTACAGAACATGAACTCAGGCTCTCCCGAATCAATCCCTTCTATAACAACTCATGTACTTGTTTGTTCAACTCTTCACCTTCTGCTGGTGTCATTCTGTGTGCTACCTTGTTTGGAAAACTGGCTCCTTGAATCAAATCCATCTAATGACTGATCTTCCTTACCAGTGGTAATCCATCAAGTACATTATCAGATACAATATCTTGAAACTCATTCAACAAATCTGCAACCTCTATAGGTACATCCTCTACTTCTTCTTTACCAGCTCTTGAAATTAAAGAAAAACACACATGTTCATGCCTCATACCATCTATGAATTTTCTTCCATCAACAAATGTTATTCTTGCATTACCACATATCTTTTCTTCGGTCTCCTTCAATGGCTTTAGCTTATGTTGCACTCCATCCCTTGTCAGGGAATAGGTATTGGCACAACCATCGTGTACAATACATCTATCAAACTACCACGGTCTACCCAACAACATATGACATGCATCCATACATATGATATCACATAGTACCTCATCTTGGTACCCACCAATCTTGAACTTTACTAGGTACTCTTCACTGACCATGACCTTGTGGTCATCCTGCACCCAGGCAATCTGATATGGATGTGGGTGTTTCTATCTCTTGAGCTCCAACTTTGTCACCATCTCTTCTGATACCAAATTGTTAGTGCTTCCACTATCAATAATCACATCACAACATTTTTCCTCACACTTGCATCTAGTGTGAAATAGGCTCCTCCTTTATTCAGGTTCATTCTCACCACTCAGCAAGACTCTCCCGTTAATCAATGTTTCTCCTCTTTCAACATCTTCAAAATTTGATGATTTGGCATCTTCATCTACATGTGCAACTCTGGCCTAGCCTTCATTCCTCCTACCTATCCTTCCTTGGCATTGAGGACATTGAAATGCCCTATGACCTTCTTCTCCATAGTGAAAACATGTTCCACGGAAGCCTCCTCTTCCTGAACCTTGTACTCTTCCTCTTCCTCTTTGATCTCTATTGTCCTGATCTTGGAAATGATTGGAATTGTTTCCTCTCTAATTTTGATTTCTACTGGCCTCATCCTTCTTTTTTAGATCTTCATTTCAGCCTCCATATAACCATCCACTAGATTGTCGACCCTGACCTCCTCCATTTTGTCTGCTCTCAAACTTCTTGTTCAACTTTTCCTCCACTTTTAGGGAAAACTGGTATGCCTCTTCAATACTATTCATTCAAACCAGATTCAGCTTCTCTTGAATGCTTGGGCTCAACCCATTAAGGTAATGAGAAAATTTCTCCTTATCAGCTTCTACATGGCCTATTCTGATAAGGATTCGATAGAACTCCTCTGTATACTCCTGAACAGATCTTCCCGCTTGCTTCAAACTTTGCATCTTCTTCATTAGGTCAAGCTCATAATCAACAAGAATGAACTATCACTTCAATTTATCCACCATCTGATCCCATCTTGTGATTTTATATTTCCCTCTTCTATTTCACTCCAATTGAATCTCTTGCCACCAGATCTTCGCATGGTCCTGGTGCAAACTGCCTCACAATCGGTGATCTGTTTACACAAAAACCTTGACCCACGGTTTCGGTGCAAACTACCTCACAATCGGTGATCTGTTTACACACTCAGGAACTCCTGCTCTGATACCACTTGATGAAGGGTGCTCCCCTTAATACCGCAAACACATAATAGAAATAGAGAAATAACAACAATATGCAAGAACAAAAAAATGGCTTCTTATTATCTCCACAAATGTGGAATTACAAACTTTCAGAATTACAATATGCAAAGCCACATGGGCATTCCCTTAAAATATTGTATAGGAAAAAGCCTTGAATCAATACCTAGATCTACTACCTAGAACTGTCCCGAACTGCCTAAGACAACACTATAGGCCTTCTTTATATAGGCAATTTCCACCACCCGTGAAGGTTCCAGATTTTTAGCCCTAAGGGCCAATCAAACTTAGAATTATTTTATTTTTCAATTTATTACATCAAAGTCAGCTCAAAATAACTTTTCAAACCCGAATAGAAATTTTGAAGGAAAATTATTTTCTGTGATTTCAGGTCACCCAACTTTCGGAGACCATAAGTCATCACCAGCTGACCCGATTGACTATTATAACCCCATTTTAGAAAGGCCACAAAGCACTTTATGGGGTTGACTCATGCAAGTGCTTGTCACCCAAAATTTTGACTTCATCCGGGGCCTCTGAAGCCTTCAAAACTGAGTTCAAAGTTTTTGTACCACTTCTTTGAAAAATAATTTCGCTACATGAACAACATCATTAGTCTTCTTGCAGGGAATAAAATATGCCATCTTTGAAAATCTATCAACTACCACAAAAATTGAATCATGTCCCTGCTGTGTCCTTGGTAAACCAAGAACAAAGTCCATATTAATGTCCTCCCAAGGCTTCTTTGGTACAGGAAATGGCTGATACAACCCTATATTCTGCTTCACTTCTTTCACCATCTGACATACTCTGCAACTTTGTACAAACTTCTTGACATCTTGCTGCAACTGTGGCCAATAATAATTCTCACTAATCAAAGCAAGGGTTTTATCACGACCAAAATGTCTAGCCAATCCTCTACTATGCTTCTCCTTGATGAGATTCTCCCTCATAGAACTTCTTGGAATGCACAACTAACTCCCTCTGAATAGCATATCATCCTTAATGATGAAATCCAACCACTTTGTTCTGTCTAGAGTAACAGGTTCTTTACAAGCTTTCCAAGCTTCACCAAAATCAGGATCCTCTGGATAAAAATTCTTGAGTTCCTTGAACCCAACCACCTCAATCTGCATCTCTATCAGCAATAGTTGCCTTCTGATAAGTGCATCTACAACCCCGCTAGACTTTCCACTTCTTTGTTTCAAAACAAATGTATAACTCTGCAAAAAATCAACCCATTTCAAATGCCTTTGATTCAACTTTCCTTGGCTATTTAAATATTGCAAAGCTTGATGATCAGTATACAAAACAAACTCCTTAGGAAGAAAATAGTGTCTCCACTTCTTCAATGCATGAACTATAGCATAAAATTCCTTATCATAAATAGAATATTTTCTCTTGGCATCATTTAACTTCTCAATGAAATAAGCAACAGGTTTACCTTACTGGCTCATAACAGCTCCTATTGCAATACCGCTAGCATCACAGTCTACTTGAAACACCTTATTAAAATCTGGAAGAGCTAAAATAGGTTGTGTTGTAACTTTTTGTTTCAATAGCTCAAAAATTTTATCTACCCCATTAGTCCACTTGAACTCTTTTCTATCCCCTCTCATTGTTTCCGTCAAGGGTCCACAAATTTGCTAAAATTTCTGATAAAATTTCTATAAAAACTAGCTAGACCATGAAAATATCTTACCTCGGTAGCACTTCTTGGAGTAGGCCATTCAAGGATAGCCTCTACCTTCTCTGGATCTATTTTTAGACCATTTGTTGAAACTACAAATCCCAAATACACTAACTCTTTCTTCACAAAACTGCAATTCTTCAAATTAATCAACAATTTCTCATCTCTTAACTTCTCAAACACCATATGAATATGCATCATATGCTCTTCCAATGTCTTACTAAAGATCAAAATATCATCTAGGTACACAATGAAAAACTTACCCAAAAATTCTTTGAGAACCTCGTTCATGAGCTGCATGAAAGTGCTCGGTGCATTGGTTAGCCTAAAAGGCATGACTAACCACTCATATAGTCCTTCCTTTGTCTTGAAGGTAGTCTTCCATTCATCTCCTTCTCTGATCTGAATCTAGTGATATCTATTCTTCAGATCTATCTTTGAGAAATACATAGCTCCACTCAAACAATCCATAATATCATCCATTCGTGGCAATGGAAACCTATACTTGATTGTGATCTTGTTTATTGCTCTAGAATCTGTACACATCCTCCATTCTCCATTCTTCTTTGGTAATAACACTGCTGGTACAACACATGGACTCGGGCTCTCCCAAATCAATCCCTTTTGTAACAACTCATGTACTTGTCTGTTCAACTCTTCACTTTCTATTGGTGTCATTCTGTGTACTGCCTTATTTGGAAAACTGGCTCCTGGAATCAAATCCATCTGATGACTGATCTTTCTTACCAGTGGTAATCCATCAGGTACATTATCAGATACAATGTCCTGAAACTCATTCAACAAATCTACAACCTCTACAGGTACATCCTCTACTTCTTTTTTACCAGCTTTTGGAATTAAAGCAAAACACACATGCTCATGCCTCATACCATCTAGGAATTTTCTTCCATCAACAAATGTTATTCTTGCATTACCACATACCTTTTCTTCGGTCTCCTTCAATGGATTTAGCTTATGTTGCACTCCATCCTTTTTCAGGGAATAGGTATTTGCAAGACCATCGTGTACAACACATATGTCAAACTGCCATGGTCTACCTAATAACATATGACATGCATCCATACATATGATATCACATAGTACCTCATCTTGGTACCCGCTGATCTTGAACTTTACCAGGCACTGCTCACTGACCATGACCTTGTGGTCATCTTGCACCCAGGCAATCTGATATGGATGTGGGTGTTTCTATCTCTTGAGCTTCAACTTTGTCACCATTTCTTCTGATACCAAATTGTTAGTGCTTCCACTATCAATAATCACATCACAAAATTTTTTCTCACACTTGCATCTAGTGTGAAACATGCTCCTCCTTTGTATCAGAATAACTTTTGAAACCCGAACAAAAATTTTGAAGGAAAATTATTTTTTGCCATTTCAGGTGACCCGACTTTCGGACACCATAAGTCCACACCAGTTGACCCGATTGACTATTATAACCCCATTTCAGAAAGGCCACGAAGCGCTCTACAGGCTTGATTCACACAAGTGTCTATCACCCAAATTTTTGACCTCATCCGAGGCCTCTAAAGCCTTCAAAACTGAGTTAAAAGTTTCTGTACCCTCCTGCCAATATCAAAATCCTTCAATATCTTCAAAACTAGACCTGATATAGCCATGAAACTTTACTAGTAGGCTGATATGACTGAGATGAACCTCCACATGTAAAATCAGAACATTCTGAGATCGTATGACCAACTTACTAAAAATAGCAAGTTTCCATAAATAGTAGCTTTGCACAAGATAGCCCTTATTAAGTACAAAAACATAAATATTTTTGGGTGATGCAAGATTGCTCTTACAGCCAGGATGCTCCTACATGACAATGGGACTTCTATGATACATCAGATGTGTGGATTCAAACTTGTAATGGTTTTCTTTATCCCTCATTTGGTTCTATTACTTTACTGGTTGAACTTTTTGGAAAACTTGTGAACACTACCTTTGTTGTGGTTCCTACTTTTGATCAATTTCAAGTTAAGCTAGGTTTGCCTTGGTTAATTACCATGCATGCTGTTGCTTCATCAATACATAAGTGTCTTAAGTTCATTCATGATGGTGAAGTGAAGATGATCAATCATAGTCTATATCGACCTTCTAGGCCTAGAGATTGTGCTGCTTTGGATTTCTTTTGGCCTTCCTTACCTAATTCATGTCCTCATCTTGATAATCTTTTTCAATCATATCAAGCTTATAAGCATTGTAAGATTCTTCAATTAAGCATACCTTCTATGGATCTTAATCATGGTCTTTTACCTACACCTTTGATACCTCCTTCAACTATGGCTTCTTGTTCTATTAATCAAGTTCCTCCTACTAAATCTATCAAAGATCCTGTGATTGCTCCTCCTATGGTTGATAATCCTATTGATCTTCCTACAGAACCTATGAAGGATCTTGTGATTGTTCCTCCTAGTTCTCAACCTATTTCAAATAAATCAAAACGTAACTGATCTGCTAATGAACGTCATAAAAAGTGTCATGCTCATGCTAAAGCTAAAAGATCTCTACTTTCTATGGATACACCTATGCATAATGTTGTTACTAATAATGATGTTCACATGCATGATTATGATGATTCTATTCATATCTTAGATCCTATTTTGATTAATTTGGATGACAAAAATACTCTTGATGATACTGATAATGTTACTGATGATTATGAGACTATTGACATTGACATTGATTTTCTGAATATGCTTTCATCTCAATTAACTCTTACACCTAGTATCGAACATAGTGAATCTCAAGAGGATCCTTGTTTGGAACTGGCTATCATTCCTATTATATTGGATATAGTCCCTCTTGCGAGTTACCCACCTACCCTAAATGATATACAATGAGATGGGGAAAGTAGGCGGCATGCTTGATCGGCTTGTCCTTCGTGGTAGCTTTGTTGTGTGTTTGCCTGCTGTACTGTGCTTCTCCCGTAATGTATTTGCTAAATGTTGTTAGATTATTTTATATGATCCTTGTTACTCAGTTGGTACAAGGTGATGAGGGAATCGAAACGGTTGTTCAAATTCCTCTATATGTATCTCTATTCTTCTATGCATTATTCAATGTTATGTTGTAACTATGCTATTGTTCGTAAATGTTTCCTTGTGCAATCTACTTGGATTTGAGAGATGGTAGAACTAATTCTTTTTGGTCTCCATGTCATGGTCTGAAAAGATTCTTGTTTGTATATCTTATGCGATCTTTCCTCCTTTGTGATTGTAGTTCTACTTTCTTTGGGGAATGATGTCAATTCATTTGCAATAATATCATATATATATTATCTTATGATCATACTAATCCCATGGTAGGTAGATCCATTCTGTGTTCTCTATATGTTTCTATGATATTTCCCTTGATTTCTCTTTATTTGGGGGCATCTCGACGTGGAAACGTAATCAGTAGAGTTGTTTATGTTTCTGTTAAAGCCATTGCTCCTGTTAAAGTGTCAGTAATGACTTTAACGTGGGGGCATATGCTCTGCTCACTTATTACACACATGCACTTAATGAAAAAAATTCAAAACATGCTAAATCTTCTAAAGGTAACACACATAAGTTGCTAAATTTACTTTTCAATCTTTCTTTTTGGATTAAGAACTAATCCTTAAAGTATGGATTTATATTAGGATCTCTTGATCCCTCTAGTTTCAAATACACATATATTGTGATCCCTTAGGGTTGGAAGTGTCCTTAAGACTGGATCTCTTTTTGTTTGTTATTTATTCTTATGGAATAGGATAAATCCTTGATGGGTTGACTAGTGAGTAGCCACATTCACTAGGCGGTTCAATTCCATCTTTCCAGTTGCACCTTTTTCCTATGTGGTTCACAATGGGACATAAGTTCTCATTGGGTGAGGTAATGACACTTTTTCTTTCTTTCTTTAGAGATGTCTCTCTTATCTATGATTTAAGAGTCAATGAAGACTTGAGTCCCTAGGGACTTGGGATTTCTCTTTGTCCCTTAGATTACGATAAGATTATCTTGTTATTTTTATCTCCTTTACCAAGAGTTTGCATCGAGTTTATACTCTTGCTAAAGTGGGGGCTTAATGTATCATCTTAAAATGGAAGCACTTCCATGTTAAGAGAATTTATCCCTCCGAGTAAGTGGTTTGGGGTCATGTTAAGCACCTTGATTGGGTCTTTGCATGTATTTGACTTTCTCTCCGTTTTCAACTTCTTCTCCGCACTTGATTTATTTGGGCTCCGAAATGGTAAATCCTTTAATGGTATTTAATCAAGGTATATTTTATAAAGGTGAGGACCTAATTGGGATTTAATTCTTCAAAGTGGCCCATCTAGAGGAGTGTGCCCTAGATCACTATAAAAGGAGGCCTTCCTCTCTCATTTTCACATCAAGTTTACATCACATCTCAAGCAATCAAGCTCTCAAGTGTTCAAGTGCAAGCAAGTCTTCAAGCATTCAAGTGTTCAAGCATTCATCAAGGAGTTCCATTGTTAGCTATTGAAGGATTCAATCTCCTTGGAGCCCCCTTGAAGATCCATCCTTCTCCATTCATTCAAACCTTCTCATATGCAAAGATCAAATCAAGATTGGTGTTGAAGATAAAAATACCATTGATTGGAGACTTCCTACATTCATTGAAGCATTCTTGTGGATTTGAGGATTCGAATCCTCTATAAGGACTTCAACATAAGCAAGGTGATTTGTTTCAATTACTTTGTTTATGCACAATATATTTCAATTCAATTCAAGGTTAATTCCTAAATTAGGGTTTGACAAAGGCAAACCCCCCATACAACCAAAAACCCCCATTTTCTTGTAGGTAAAGGTGAGAAATCTCAGATCTGAGAGTGAATTCACATATCATTTTTGGCAATCTTTCAGGATCTACGAAGAGAATTGGAATCAGACTTCAAATAAATAATGTGGTCTTTGACCTTTTAAAAGGTCAAAGTCAACCTGTGTGAATTTGGAGAAAAGATTTTTGGGTTTTGTCCGCCTTGGCATTTCCAGTCTAAAACAGGTGACGAAATCTTTAGAAAGTTCATATAGAAGCCAAAATTCAACATTTTCCAGATCTTCCCTAATTCAAGGTTAGTATTTTCACTTCAATTATTTCAGATTTCAAGCTTAATCCAACTATAAGGAAGTATAGGGTTTCTCTCTTTTTTTCATATTCTTCATAGATTGATTCGATTGTGTATTAACCTCTTGGTTGATGAAATTGGATCTCTCCTTTGGGAATTTGGATTTAGGAGTGAATCTTACATTTTCCCCACACACATACACAAATAGTGGTGATTCCTAATCACAACTATTCACCCACTAATATTTTGTACTAGTGTATAATGATCCTTGCTAGAAGATCCTTTACCCTGTTAGGAGTAACTTTACAATATATTAAGTACAGTAGACCTGGTTAAGGGTCAGAACCTGTTAGGAGTCTTTTACAATTGTCCCTGTTAGGGGAGAGGATGCACTGTCATAGAGCTCACTACTCAAATGGGTGAAGACTACAACCTTTTGAATAATAGATACACACTATATCTGGATCTTGGTGAATATTGCTTTGACTTGCTATCTAGATTAGTTCCAATAGCACAAATTCTCTACTTGGTCACATAGACCTTCTTCTGATGTTTCAACACTTTGCACACTCTGCTCTACTCTGCTTAATCAACCATGAACCACACTCAAGCAATCACAAATGACTGCCTATAAATATCTTTCCTCCAAATGATATAATCAAGTTGGCCTATTAGAACCACCTTGAAATCATATTAGAGAAACCATAATAAACTCCAACAAACATTCTGTTGGCTCTATTATGCCTGTAACTCATTCTAGGACCTATCTAATAAAATAATTGTAGACACACGCCACACACTATCGGCTCTACCAAAACAACTGGAACTTTCTTTGTAAGCTGAATTAAATTATGCATTCTTAACTGAACATCAATAACACTTCTCCAAGCTTAAATACAAGGGCGCATATCCTCAAGATAGGCGCAACTCAAGAAACAATAAAATCTCTGTCAACTCTTTTGAACAAACACAAGAAACTGCTACTGGTGAATAGCGATTGCATAAGTTCACTTGCGTTCATCATTAGACTATATGTTCATAACTAAAACATCACTAACATGTCTTCAACATACATCCTAGGGGGCATGCCCATAAGAAAACTGTACGGACAACTATACATAGAACACTGCTTGTAACTCTGTCAGGAACACTGCTGGCATAAACTACTATATAAATATCTGTACTTATAGTTAACCTCTGCACCCATGATATCATGTTGATATCATGTCCATGCATCATATACTGAAGGATTACCACATAAGACTTCCACACATGCTACTTTCCATATGTTGTCATCAATGACAAACATACAGTCAGTACTGGCCTGTTGGCAAATCTCCAACAATCTCCCCCTTTGGCATTGATGGCAACATGTGGAATGAAAAACCACCATCAACCCAAATGAACATTTCTTTTATAAAATTCTCCATTTCCTCTTCAAAACTTCCCCAAAGATGAATCCTCCATCTGGTGCAATATTTTCTAATATTCTCCATTTCCTCAACTGTACTGCTATCATAACTAAATGCTGCTCCCCCTTAGTATATTACTTCTATTTTTACTTTTATTTTTCATGAATCTATATATATACTCCCCCTTTGACATCAATGGCAAAGGGAGCCACTCATTTTAAGCACCGGTACCAATCCTGAGGTAGAGTAGTCAACCTTCCATCAGTCCTCGAGGACTGATGCCATTCCTACTTCCTTCTAAGCAGAATTAGGGAAGGGAATTACTCCCAACTTTTCTTTGAGATACTCAAAAGTATCCTTAGGCAAGGGCTTTGTGAATATATCTGGCAACTATTCTTTAGTACTCACATAGTCCAACTTGACTTCTTTCTCTGCCACTTTCTCTCTTAGGAAGTGATACTTGATCTCAATGTGTTTTGTCTTTGCATGCATCACAGAGTTCTTTGACATATTGATAGTGCTAGTGTTATCACAGTGAATAACAATAGGATAATCAATCTGAATTCCAAAATCTTTTATCATCTACTTGATCCAAACAATTTTAGAACAATTCAAGGCTGCTGCAACATACTCTGCTTCTGCTATTGACTGAGAAATGTAGTTTTGTTTCTTGCTTGTCCAAGTGACAAGTCTATCACCAAGAAACATTGCTCCACCTGAAGTACTTTTTTTGTCATCAACACATCCTGCCTAATCTGCATCTGTGTACACATGAAGCTCAACATTTTCTGAATTAGGATACCATAGACCATAATCTATAGTGCCCTATAAGTATCTGAATATTCTCTTTACTGCCATGAGGAGACTTTGTTTAGGCTCTGCTGCAAATCTTCCAACTATACCAACTACATTGGAAATGTCAAGTCTAGTCTAAGTAAGATAAATGAGTTTACCAATCATAGACTTATACAATGTTATATCAACTGCTGGTGAGTCATCTTCCTTTGTAAGCTTACATCCAATAATCATAGGGGTTCCTACTGGCTTGCAATCATCCATCTTTAAATTATTCAGTATCTCTTTCACATACTTTGATTGATTAATGAAAATCCCTTTTTTTGTTTGCTGCACATTTAATCCCAAAAAGTACTTGATAGGACCAATCATACTCATCTCAAACTCATTCTGCATTTCTTTGGCAAATTCAGCACTAAGTTTGTCATTACCTCCAAAGATAATGTCATCAAAAAATATAGCTACAAGTAATAAACCTTTAGATGTCTCTCTAATGAATAGATTACAATCTGCTGCTCCTTTCTTGGATCCAATCTTTGTTAAGTATCCATCTAGTCTCTCATACCATGCTTTAGGGGCTTGCTTAAGTCCATAGAGGGCCTTCTTCAATTTGCATACCATATCAAGTTTGTTTGATAAGGTGAATCCTTCAGGCTTCTCAATGTATACTTCTTCTTTTAAGTCTCCATTCAAGAATGCTGATTTGACATCCATTTGATAAACTTTGAAGTTTTTAACTATAGCATAAGTTAAAAACAACTTAATAGCTTCTAATCTACTCATAGGTCAAAATGTGTCTAAATAATCAATGCCTTCTCTTTACACATATCCCTTACATACTAATCTTGCTTTATTTCTTACTACTGTACCATCTTGATTCATCTTGTTTCTGAATATCCACTTTGTTCCAATCACATTCTTATCACTAGGTCTTGGGACCAGTTCCCAAGTGTCATTCTTGATGATCTGATCAAGTTCTTCTTTGATAGCATCATGCCAATCTGAATCCTTATAAGCATCTTCAACACTTAAAGGTTCAATCTGAGATAGTAAACATACCACATCACTGCTAGTTGAGTTCTTTTCTTGTGATCTTGTTAAGACTTTGCCACTCTGATCTCCAATGATGTCTTTCTTGGAATGATTTTTTGACGTAAACTTTGGAACTTTAGGTGATGCTGACTCATCAACCCTAGGAGTACCTTCTTCACTTGTCTCAGGGTCATTGAACAACACATCAATGCTATCAAACATTTCCTCAATAACTATCTCACTAGTGGAGGGTCTAGGTTCTTCTTCAATCATGGGTGAGTAATCATGATATCTTTCCTGAATCATAAAATTTTCATCAATATTTACATAAGCACTTTCAATGATCTTTTTCAATCTTAAATTGAAACATCTATAAGCTTTACTTTTAGTAGAGTAACCAAGAAAAATACCTTCATCACTTTTTGCATCAAACTTGCCTACTGCTTCATCCCTCTTGATGTAGCACTTGCTTCCAAAGATTCTAAAATATTTTACAGTGGGAACATTACCAAACCATAGCTCATAAGGTGTTTTTTCAGCACCAGGCCTTAACCAAATTCTATTGATTGTATAGACTATTGTATTGACCACATCTCTCCAATACGTGTGTGGAAATTTTCCTTCTATCATAATGGTGCACGTTGTATCATGAATGATCCTATTCCTTCTCTTTGCAATTCTATTCTACTAAGGTGTTCTAGGTGCATTTAACTATCTCTTTATGCCATGTTCTTTGTAGTACTCATAGAATTTGTCAAAGGTGAATTCTCCTCCTCTATCCAATCTCAAACATTTTATCTTTAATCCAGATTCATTCTCAACCTTAGCTTTGAATATTTTGAACTTCTCAAAAGCTTCTGACTTATCTTTTAAGAATGCAACCCACATCATCCTAGTATAATCATCAACAAATAAAATAAAATACCTTTCACCATAGTATGATCTTGTTTGAGTTGGTCCACATAGGTCTGTATGAATTAGATCCAACTTGTTCTCTGCTGAATTTTGCTTGCTCCTAAATGAATTTCTCACATGCTTCCCCATCACACATTCCCTTCATATAGTATCAACTAGCTTTGCTATGCGAGGTAGATCTCTTACTACTTTAACATTGCTTATCTTTACTATGTTATCAAAATTGATATGACATAGTCTTTTATACCACAACCAATTGTCATTAACTTTAGCAACAAAACAACTTGCTTCTAAATTGAGTTGAAAAACATTAACTCTTGTCTTTGTGCCTGATGCAATCATTACACCATCTTTGTTGTCAATGATGTATTTTCCATCTTTGAACCCCAACTAATAGCCTTTACCAAGTAACTATCCAACACTGAGAAGGTTATGTTTCAAACCATCAACATAAACAACATCATCAGTACTATTCTTTCCATCCAAAGTGATGGCTCCTCTACCAACTATAGGTTTAGGAGTGTTGTCTCCAAATCTAACCATACCTCCATTGTATTTGTCCAAATGAAAAAACCTACCTTTATCACTTGTCATGTGATGTGAACAACCACTGTCTATAATCTAGTCTGTTCTTATATCTGCTTGGGAAATCAATGCTAGCTCTTGATTCACTTTCTCATTTTTAGGAATTGACTTAATATTTGTTTTTTATACAATACCAATGAATCCAATTTCTTCTTCACTTGATTCTTCATCTAAGAGTCGATCTCCAGCATAGTAGCATTCCTTAGAATACTTAGGCTTATAATCTTTTTTGAACTTTTTAGCTCTAGTGGGACACTTAGATGCAAAGTGACCAATCTTATTACATGAAAAGCACTTAAATGGTAATTGACCTTCATATTTTCCTTTTCCTTTATTTTCTCTTTTGATAATCATAATAATAAAACCATCTAGTGTTTTATCTTCTTCATCATCATCAAAATTACCAGAAGTGTTTGCAGATTTCTTACCATGAACTGTTGCTTTGAAAGTTGTCTCACTCTTTGGTTTTGTCTTCAATCTTGAAATCTCAAAAGCTAAGATTTTGCTGATCAAGGTCTCTCTCTTGAAATTTGATGCAAGCTACATGGTCTTATCAAGGATGTTGATCTTTCTCTCATGTTCTAGAGTAAGAGTAGTCATCAACTTGTCCATAATGTCTTCCTTAGAAATCTCTCCACCATTGTTCCTGATTCCAGCAATTGTTTCATTAATCCTCTGATTGTAAGCTATAATATTTTCTTCAAGTAGCATCTCTAATGCATTGTATCTTTTCTTCCATGTCTTTCTGTGTGCATCCTTTTCTTGTTTGTCTCCTTCAAAAATGTCTTCAAGGAGCTTCCAAATTTTATGGGCTGTCTCCATCTTTTTTACTTCTGAAAATTCACCATCAAATAGGGCACAGATAAGGGCTTCTTTAGAAATAGAATTTTGGTAAAAAAATTCCTTTTGAGCATCAGTAGCATCATCTTTTTCAAGGTCTTCTAATGTAGGAATCTTGGCTGCTTGGATGGTTACATTAAAAACTTCAAAAGCAATGCACTGCAAATGGGTCACCATCTTGTTCTTCCAATCAAGATAATTCTCTCCATTGAACTTAGGACTTTCTTTCCTGAAGTATGCCATCTGATCAACCTCAAGATGTTAAAATTTATCTCCAAGGCACTTGGCTTAGATACCAATTGTTAGGAATAGTCCCAAGAGATAACTGAGAGGGTGGGGGGGTGAATCAGTTATCTAAAAGTTTCAATTCTTTATCCAATTAAGTATACTTAAAAATAAAGCATAAACACAATGAAAGAACACTTGAACACAACACCAATATTTTGGTTACGAGGAAACCCAAATAGGTAAAAACCCTGGTGGGACTTGATACCCAATAATATTTTGTACTAGTGTATAATGATCCTTGCTAGAAGATCCTTTACCCTGTTAGGAGTAGCTTTACAATATATTAAGTGCAGTAGACCTGGTTAAGGGTCAGACCCTATTAGGAGTCTTTTACAATTGTCCCTATTAGGGGAGAGGACACACTATCTAAGAGATCATTGCTCAAATGGGTGAAGGCTACAACCTTCTGAATAACAGATACACACTATATCTAGATTTTGGTGAATTACACTTTGACCTGCTATCTAGATCAGTTCCAATGAATAGAACACATTCTCTACTTGGTCACATAGACCTTCTTCTGATGCTTGAAAACTTCACACACTTTTCTCTACTCTGCTTAATCAACCATGAACTACACTCAAGCAATCACAAATGACTGCCTATAAATATCTTTCCTCCAAATGATATAATCAAGTTGGCCTATTAGAACCACCTTGAAATCATATTAGAGAAACCATAATAAACTCCAACAAACATTCTATCGGCTCTATTATGCACACAACTCATTCTGGGACCTGTCTAATAAAATAATTGTAGAAGCATGCTAGACACTGTCGGCTATACCAAAAATATTGGAACTTTCTATGTAAGCTGAATTAACTTATGCACTCTTAACTGAACATCAATAACAATTCTCCAAGCTTAACTCCAAGGGTGCATATCCTCAAGCTAGGCACAACTCAAGTAATAATAAAATTTCTGTCGGCTCTTCTGAACAAACATAGGAAATTGCTATTGGTGAATAGCGACTGCATAACTTCACTTGCATTCATCATTAGACTATGCATTCATAACTAAAACATCAATAACATGTCTTCAAGATATATCCTAGGGTGCATGCCCATAAGACAACTATATGGACAACCATACATAGAACACTGCCTGTAACTCTGTCAGGAACACTGCAGACACAAGATGCTATATAACTATTTGTACTTATAGTTAACGTCTATGCCCATGATATCATGCTAATATCATGTCCATGCATCATATACTAAAGGCTTATTGCATAAGACTTCTATGCATGCTACTTTCCATATGTTGTCATCAATGAGAAACATACAGTCAGTACTGGCCTGCTAGAAAATCTCCAACAAACTCCTCCGTCATAATTGTTAAACTTTATGAACTTTTTCATGTCTCTAGTCATATGATGTGAACAACCACTATCTATAATCCAATCAGCTTTCTTTTCTACTTTATAAACTAAAGCCTTTTCTTCCTTAATTTCAGTTTTTTGATTTTATTCTTTAATTGCTACAAATCCTATATCATCATTGTTCTCAGTATCACTTTCACTCAAATATTTCTCCAAACTAGTTTCAAGTTCTTCATCATTTGCATAGTAACATTCTTTAGATATTCTATGATTAAATTTCTTCCTATACTTCTTGACTCTTTTAGGAAATTTAGATGCAAAATGACCATATTCTTGAGAAGTCCAACATTTAAATTTTTTCTTACCGTCTGGTTCTCTCTTCAAAAGCAAGGCAATACCTTCTTTGATCTTCCTATCTTCTTCATTTCTAGATTTGTTGTTGCTAGCATAATCTCCTCTCACACTGATGCTTCTTGGCAAAGTAGGACAAACACTAAGAGCATTGAATGCTGTCTCCATTCTAGGTAGGTCTCTTGATAACCTCAGGTTCATTTCTACTACTTCCAATCTTCCAAGAAGAGTCTCTCTTGTAAAGTTTGTAGTACAAGGTATAACTTGTTCAATCATCTATGTTGTCTTCTTAGATGTAGGAGTCAATGTCCTCATAATTTTCCATATCACTTCATTCTCTATCTTTGTTCCACCACAAGATTTTATACCTGCAAAAATCTCTGACATTCTACCAATATAGCTTCTAACATATTCATCTTCCATCATTCTTATATCTTCAAATGCACATATCCAATTATGTAATCTGACTTTCTTTGCATGTTCATCACCTTCAAAAGTAGACTGTAAAGCTAACCAAATTTCATGAGCTATTTTCAAATATTTTACTTGACTGTACTCATTCTCCAGAAGGGTTGACAAGAGTGCTTCTATAGCAAGTATGTTACACATGAATAGATCTCTTTCATCATTAGTACATGTTTCAATGTTATCCTCATAAATGATAGTCTTCTAATTCTTTGTAATCAACCAATAAAGTAGTCCTAAACACAGTAGATGTGTCTTCATATTTTCTTTCCAACTGTCAAAATTTACTCCATCAAACTTAGGGCTTTCTTTCTTGAAATTCACCATGGATCTCCTTAAGATGTTAAAATTTTCTTTCAAGGACCTTCTACTCTGATACCAATTATTAGAAAGTAAAGTCCACCGAGATAACTGAGAGGGGGGG
The DNA here is from genome assembly GCA_027943335.1 of Chamaecyparis obtusa. NCBI lineage: Eukaryota > Viridiplantae > Streptophyta > Pinopsida > Cupressales > Cupressaceae > Chamaecyparis > Chamaecyparis obtusa. Next base: position 1,226,979 of record BSBK01003377.1, on the reverse strand, counting down.
GGGGGGGTTTGAATCAGTTATTAGATAAATATAAATTTTTTCAACATTAATAGATTTTAACCATGTAAGCAATGTAACCAGTAACCATAGAAAGATATACATGCACAATAACACAATGACACAAGATATGTTGACTAGGGAACCTCTTGATCAAAGAGTAAACCCCAGTGGGAATGATGCCCACAAAAGATGCACTGATATGAATATTTCTTGTGAAAGGATGGAATCTATTAAGAGTCTTATGAAATACATTCAGTACATATGAATCTCTGTTAGGAGATTTTGAATCCCTGTTAAAAGATTCTAACTCTGTTAGGAGTTATGGAAGATAAAAGGAACCACTGCCCAAACAGCTTTAGGGTAAGATCACCGAACTCACTGTCCAACTAATCTTTGTATTAATCAATAGAATAATACCAAAAGATTATTGACCTCAACAATTCAATACTCCTTTGACTATGCTAAACCACACCAAAACCTTCTTCAGATCTCAATACCAGATCTCAGTGCTTCGCATATCCTCTTTCAACAATTTCACTTTCACAATAGACTTACATTCATCACATTCCATATTACAATAAGGAATACATTCCTTCCTTTACACCACACTCAAGTAATTACAAATGAGTCGGCATAAAAATTAAAAAATTTCCACACGTTACATCAAAATTACACAAAAATTTCAGCTTCCAATCAATATAATTCTTCACTCATGCGACCTCGAATCTTGCATTCTTAACCACATCACTATCAACATGTCTCCAACTGCTTCTAACTACGCATAACTAGATTCCATCCTGATTAGGAGATATCATCTGATTTCCACAAACCACTACTCAAGAACACTGTCTGAATACTACTTCCACTGATTTCCTCATAACTTTCATGGATAAATGAATTACTATCTATGCTCTTAACCACAATCTAATAACACATCATAGAATAAGTCCTCAACTACGCATAGATTCATCTTCAATATCCCAAGTGCACTAACTGAAACACTGTCTGCTTCTCTGCTAATCTTCAGTAGATCATTGTGTTGACATCAATGACAATCACAATCATGAATGCAACAAAAAATGCTATAGAATGGCTGCTAATACTCCCCCATAAGATATATTCAGCATTCATTCGTAACAATAGTAAAGATAATAATTCCCGCAACACAGTCATGACCATAAACAAATAGAGATTGAAATCTACAACACAGTGTGAGGGAGAATAATATAACCAATGTTCCATTACCTCTATTATGTTTTTTAAAAAATTTTATGAGATGAGAAAAGGTGAAATAATAAAAATGACTAGGAAAAAAAGACATCTGGTAGTGACAAAACCTAGAACATATGCATAAAGGAAAACACGACATGAGACAATAGTACATTGTTTATGAAATATTTATTCACAACAAAATGTTAGAGCTTCAAACCCTAGAAAAAATTAATACCTTGGTTTTAAGAACTTTAGAGTTTGAAGCCCTAGAAATAGAGCTTGACAAATAAAAACCCCTACTCTTGAAAGGAGCTGTCTATTATGACACCAAAAATATGGCACATGGACAAAAGTAAATTATGATACCATAAAATAATATGCTATTTATGAAACATTCATTTACAGAGAAATGTTGGAGCTTCAAACCCTAAAAAAATTGATACATTGGTTTTTAGAAACTTTAGAGTTTGAAACCATATAAATAGAGCTCAAAAACTAAAAACCCCTATTATCAAAAGGAATTGTCTATTCTAACGTAAAAAATGACATGGTACATGGACAAAAGGAAAACACGACACTAGAAAATAATATGTTGTTTATGAAACATTCATTCACTGAGAAATGTTGGAGCTTAAAACCTTATATAAAACTAATACCTTGTATTTAATAAACTTTAGAGTTTGAAACCCTATAAACAAAGCGCAATAACTAAAAACCCCTACTCTCAAAAGGAGTGATCTATTCTAACTCAAAATACAACATGGTACATGGACCAAAGGCAAACATGACACCAAAAAATAATACTCTATATATGAAACATTCATTCACAGAGAAATGTTGGAGCTTCAAACCCTATTTAAAACTAATACCTTGGTTTTAAGAAACTTTAGAGTTTGAAACCCTAGAAATAGAGCTTTACAACTAAAAAAACCCTACTCTCGAAAGGAGCCATCTATTATGATGCAAAAAAATGACATGGTACATAGATATAAGGAAAAAAAAATGACACTAGAAAATAATACATTGTTTATGAAACATTCGTTCATAGAGAAATATTGGAGCTTCAAACCCTATATAAAATTGATACCTTGGTTTTAAAAACTTTAGAGTTTCAAACCCTAGAAATAGAGCTTGAAAACTAAAATATCCCTACTCTCGAAAGGAGTCATCTATTCTGACACAAAAAATGACATGGTACATGGACAAAAGGAAAACACGACACTAGAAAATAATATGCTATTTATGAAGCATTCATTCAAAGAGAAATGTTGGAGCTTAAAACTCTATATAAAATTGATACCTTGGTTTTAAAACAATTTAGAGTTTGAAACCCTAGAAACAAAGATCAATCTCTAAAAACCCCTACTCTCAAAGGATCTATCTATTTTGACACAAAAAATGACATGGTACATGGACAAAAGGAAAACACGACACCAAAAAATAACACACTATTTATGAAACATTCATTCACAGAGAAATGTTGGAGCTTCAAACCCTATATAAAACTGATACCTTGGTTTTAAGATACTTTAGAGTTTGAAACCCTAGAAATAGAACTCGACAACTAAAAACCCCTACTCTCAAAAGGAGCCATCTATTCTAACATAAAATATGACATGGTACATGGACAAAAGGAAAATACGACACCAAAAAATAATACGTCATTTATGAAAAATTTATTCATAGAGAAATGTTTGAGCTTCAAACCCTATATAAAATTGATACCTTGGTTTTAAGAAACTTTAGAGCTTGAAACCCTAGAAATAGAGCTCAACAACTAAAAAACCCTACTCTCAAAAGGAGCCATCTATTCTGATGCAAAAATGACATGGGTCATGGACAAAAGGAAAATACGACACCAAAAAATAATACACTATTTATGAAATATTCATTCACAGAGAAATGTTGGATCTTCAAAGCCTATATAAAACTAAAAACTTAATTTTAAGAAACTTTATAATTTGAAACCCTCCAAATAGAGTTTGACAACTAAAACCCCTTCTCTCGCAACCATTTTTGAACATCCTCTTAATTCACAATTTTAACATTATGAAAAACTTAAAAACATTATTGAGCGCATATACATTACTTGGTTTTCTTTTTCCCCCATTTTCCACACAACAGTCCACCAAAAGCAGTTTCCATTTTCCCTCAAAACCCCCTTGGAATACTTAATTGACTCAGAAAGGGGGAAATGCATAATATTATGGAAAATAATTAGTCTCTTTCAACACAATCCTAACATTCCTCAGCATCTGCAATGAAATCATAAAATTTACACACTTCTATAAATTTTGCAATTGGTCATGTTCATTTCACACAGCTGGCCGCGTGTTTTCTATGACATCTCATTAAAATTACAAAATGAATGGCTAATCCATGATTGTGTCTCATTTATTTTGACTAATTTTCCATTTTTTTCAGTCGCATTTCTCATTGGCCAGAATCTCCCTAATCACACGGTCTACCATCGAATCATCCAATTTCATGCAAGCATCTATTGTCTAGTGTTAAGCCATCAATTTTGTCTGTCCATATCTCTGTTTGTCTCCACAAGCCTGGCTTGTCGTGCCACATCATGCAAGTACGAGATGATATAATCTTTTATGGATGCATGTTATTTTTTGCATCTGAATAGCTTTTGGTGTTTTCAGAGGCTACATTACTTATGTGATGTCATATTCTTAAGAAAAATAATTATCCATCTTATTTCTATTTTTATCATAATTAATTTGGTGGTACAAGGTCAAAATGCATTGAGTAATGAAAAGTGATAGCAAAAAATGTAGGAAAAATCAGTTACTATTGGCTGGCAAGATTTATGGAGAGGATCACTTGAATAATCTTGCATCCTTTATGTTGCATTACAGAGATTGATTTCTAATGTTAGGTTGGTTCATTTAAAATAAGAACAGCTTTAGTGTAATGACATGAATAATCAAAATCAATAGTTTTTTGTTGGAAAGGTTTCAATTTAAAGATTTGTGTTCCTGTATAAACATAACTACATGACTTTGTGGATGATATAAAATTATCCAAAAATTCTAGTCTAGATTAATTAAGGGTAGATTAATTAATTTTTCTTACTATAATAATGAGAACAAATTAAATATTTCAAAAAAAGATCAGGTAATGCATGATATTTTATTAGGAATTATAACATACCTTAGATTTTATTCATTTATAATGTTTAAATATTAATGAAGTTCAAACAAATGTTTTGGAATCATTAAATGATTTGTTTGTTATTGTAGATTGACTATGCATTGATGGACTTGAGCTTGTATAAAGTTGATATGTATATGTAGACACAAGCTCTTCTAACTTTTAGATTGTTAGTTGTAGCTCTCTTGATAGTCACTACCTTGGCCTAAAATATTATTTGTAGTTCTTGTTTGTTTGCAAGTGACATATATACTTACTCTCTTGTGTAAAACCATGTATGTATATTGACTCAAGAAGATAATATTTTGAGGTTAATACTATCAAACATGCAAGACAAAATTGTTTGTACAATGCAAATTTATGTTAATACTATTTTAAGAAAAATACATTATATAAAAGTATGTGTTTTAGATTTTTCTAGGACTAGAAAATCTTTATATTTTAATTATGAAATGAAAATAGATGTCTTATTTTTGTGATTGATAAAGATAATTTAATTAACAAGTAAAATATATAATTAATACTTTAGATTAATTATTGTTTGTTAATGAAATAATGCAAACAAATAAAATGTTTGACATTTAGTTTTTGATATTAGAAGCAACAAAAACCAGGGTGTTGTTCCTTAGTACAGAGTCCAAAGGGAAACAGTCACCAGATTCACATTGTTATCACATTGACAACACAAAAACAAAAAACTAAATAATCACCATGACTTCCACATATAAAAAACCCTCAAAAGCCTACTAATCGTGGTAACTAAAAATACTACAACCATCATAACTATACTATCTAGAGTATTACTAGCATAATAATCATTAAATTTTTTAATTAAAGGTCACGTAGGGTCATAACAATAAATGTATTTAAGAGAAAACAATAGAGTATCAGTAAGGTAGACTGTGTGCGATGAAAATGTGTACTTATGAATTCTGCAAACACCACACTCAATAAACCATTAGATCCATTGGTTAGGAAAATTAAATCAATTAAAATACAAACATAAAACCAATGAAGAGAGGCTTATTGCTTCCTATTCAAGGTGAGTATGATCTAAATGTTAGTAATTCTCTTAAAACATGCATGAAATCAGTGACAAGACACCATGAAATGGAAGATTCAAAACAATGCAATTACATGAATACAAAGAATAGGATTGATGAGCTAGAGATGAATTTGATGCTAAAAAGTATTATGATGTGAGCTAAATGATAGAATTGATGTAAGGGATGATGAATTAAAATATGAAAATGCTAGAGAAAAGGATGACCTAGACTCTATTTGATAGAGTTTCCTTGTGGTGATTGAGCGAGATATATGAAATGACTTGATGAGCATTGATTTTATAGATTTCCTCTTTAAATAGAGGGATGAGATTCATCCTTGAAGGATGGTTGAGATTTCTTATTGAATGATCCAACTGATTAAGCTTCATTGGATGAATTTAACTTGTTTGTCCTTTTGTGAGTTGAGTGGATAATAAGATAATTAATTAAATAAAACTAATTAATTTCCTTAGCCATGTGAATTTGATTAAATGGCTTAGGAGAATTAATTAATTAGGACTTTGAATTAAAGATCATTGATGATTTTATGATTGATGAATTATGTAATTAAATTGATCTAACTTAATTACATAGTTATGCTTAGGATTATCTTGGTTTGATCTTGATTAGGGTTTGATCTATTGTTAGCATTTAGGGCAATTAATATGTCCAGACCAATTTAGGTGATTACATTTTCCCTTCTTTGAATCAATGTGTGATCATCATGTTGATTCAAAGATCGTCTGATGTTTGATCTGTTGGATTACAGAGAGGGGGGGGGGGTGGTGAATCACTAATCCCTGATCACAAATACCTTAATAAGTTTTCACTGATTAACTTGGTAATAGCTTGGTAACATCACAGTTCACTATTTATCAACAATAGTAAATAAAATATCATAATAGTAAATCATTCACAACATGTAACACCAATATTTAACTTGGAAACCTAGCTTTAGGAAAAACCACTGTGGGAATTGTCACCCACTAAGAAAAATACTCTTCTAAAGTACACCTGGTTAAGAGCCAGTTTGTTTAAAGATTACAAAACACACTATTGGGTGTGACCCAGTTAAGAGATTTACCTTAGATCTGTTAAGATCTTCAGCCCATTAAGAGTAGCCTTTTTAGAGGTATTTAAACACTCTTTATAATGTCACATTTATCAAGGATTTTACAATAAGACTGTTAAGTCCACTATGTTAAGAGATTTCTCTGTTACAAATGCTAATAAGCAATAGTAATGAAATTGACCTGTAGATGTGAAACTATCTTTTCATATTAGATCCTTTCTTTTCTCTTCAATATTCACTTCAATTATTCATTATCCACTGACATCAACACTTCATCAAATCTTTGTTTTCCCACTCAGAATCTCTTTGTTCCTTCTTCTCTACAATAGTCGGTAACCCTTCAACTGTTTAGTTTTCCAGCTATTTTTCCATACAATATCATCCTTTATATAGACAGTTTTTTCCTCTTAATATCATCCATTACATTTTACTTCAATCAATCTTAACCATTTAATTCATTATACCTTGAATTCAAATCTCAATAACATGTTTCCTTTTCACCTAGGAACTTGAACTTTTCTTGAAACTTGTTCCATCTCTTTTTGCCTCTTAGATATTATCGTAGATATTCAACTTGAATTTTCATAACTATAGATCTCTTGTAAATAAATCTTGTCATCATCATGATCATCCATCTCAACATATCTAATCATCAAATGTTGATTCAATCCTTATTTAATATCTTTTCCTTTCTCGGTGTTCTTCTCTTAGAATTTGGTTAATTGCTCAGTGCCTAAACCTTTCCTTATTGTTTAGTGTCTTGAGTTCCTTTCCCTTTACCGAGTGAACTTTCCTTTTTCATTTACCTTACCAAGTGACATTTCCTTCTCGGTAGCCAAAACAACTTAACTTACTAAGTTGTCAAATCTTCATCACCATGCTTTACCGACTTAACATAATCATATGTTTGGTAGAAAAAAATTATATCAACATAATGTAAGCATTGTCTGATCTATATCAATAGCCTATTTAAGTTCTACAACTTCTCAACTTCTCATTTCTTCTTCTCCTTAACTCATTCATCTTATATCATTACCAAATGATATGACAACATAATATAAATCATAAATCAATTGCTTGACATCAATGAAAAGATAATAAATGATCTAACCTTTCTACTATCATCATGTATTCCCCTGATCTTGGTCGGTCTTCATAATTAGCTCCATCAGATAATCAATCTTAAACATTATTATCAGTTATGGTAACAATCTCCCTCTTTGGTATTGATGGAAACACTAACAAATTTAGTGTTCAATTAATGATGGTACACTTCACTGTCATTCATATTCTATACTCCCTCTAAGTAGTAAATTCTTCCTTCTAATCTTCCATCTATAGTCTTTCTCTTTTTGTCAGTAATACTATCCATTATGATTCTATTAGAAACATTATCTTATTCATCTTCATACTATACTCATCTTACTCTGTGATATACTATTCTCCCTCTTTCAATAAACATCTCCTTCTTACATCAATTGACTTATTCATCTCCATCTTTTTTTCTTCTGATTTGTCTCCCTCTTTGACAACAATTCCAAAGAAACATAAACTTCTCAGATTATTCCTAATGTGTATAAATTTTCCATTATAGTCACAAACTTCCTTTTTCAGAACTTTAGGCTTCACCTAAAAAGTGAACACTTAGTATCAAATCACAAGATATATATTCTATTGAGTCCCGAATTGATGTAGCATGCATCTTTCCTTAATATACATTGGATAAAGGGAATAACCCCTAACTTACCTTGGATATACTCAAAATCATCTTTTAGTAATGTTTTAGTAAATATATCAGCTATCTACTCTTTAGAATTCACATACTCTGATGCCACATGCTTATCTTGTACTTGCTCTCTCAAGTAGTGATACTTAATAGATATATGCTTTAGTTTGGAATGCATCACATGGTTCTTTGATATGTTAATAGCACTGGTATTATCACAATATATTGTAATAAGATCAGTAATATCTTCGTGCATACCTTCCAATAGTTGTTTGATCCATACAATGTTAGAACAATTTATAGTTGCTGCCACATAGTCAACTTCAATAGTAGATTGTGAAATACAACTTTTTTTCTTACTTAACCATGTCACTACTCTTTCTCCTAAAAACAAATCTATGCCACTAGTGCTTTTCCTATCATCAATATTTCATGCCCAATCAGTATCAGTATATACCTTAAGATCAAAATTTCCTCTTTTGTGTATAATAGACCAAAATCTTCAGTCCCTTTATAAATTTCTCTAACCTTGTTACACACACACACACACACACACACACATATATATGAAAAAATATATATATATAAAATATAAATATGTATAATTATTCATGTTATTGTTTCTTTTTAATATATATAAAATGTATGCAATTTTATTATATTATCCTAGAATTGAAATACTAACCATTATTAGTTATCAAATCCATTTAAAATGCATTCCAATGAAAATTACAAAGAGAGAATAAACTAAAATGATGTTTTACCTTTACTTACCTTTGTAGCTTGTCTCCATTGTCCTCCTAGCATTGAATTATTGGATCGGTGAGGTCTTAGAATTTGCAAATCTTCTCCTTTTTTCTAACATGTTTCCAAAGTGTGGAGATAGTGGAAATATTGCAAAACTAGCCTAAATCTAGAATGCTTATTGTGCTATGACGATTGATGCAAGTTTTGATGGCTATGGATGATATGAAAATGCTCAAAATAATGCTAAATGATTTGGATTCTTGATTTCTTGAATTATTTAATGCTTGATTGCTTGAACACTTGATTTCACTATTGCTATTAGGCTCACAAAGGAAGATGGAGACTCCTTTTATAGATTTTTGGAGGACTCAAGCCTAGGTAGAAAGATCCAAGGGTGGAGATTGAAAGATGGGAAATCCTAGGGATAAAATTGACTTAGTTGAAGGAGTTGAGAGAAATATGGATTTAGTTAGAATGTGAGAGAAGGAATAGGAGAGATGTTCCTCCTATATTGACAAAAGGGAGTGTAAGGTGGAAGGGAAAGACACATGTGAAGTGTCTCACAAAGACTCTTGAGAAGAGGGTAGGAAGACATTTTTCCTCATGAGGACTCTTGGTATAAGTGTTCCATGAGTCACCATTGACTCCTTGAGGTGGCTAGAGAATCTCCTAAGGAATAGGGAATGTGATCTTGACCAAGTTCAAAGAGGACATGTGGTCATGAGACCAAGTCTCATGAGGCCACATAACCCTTGAAAATAGGACACATGGGTGAGGATAATTGTGAATAATTATTAATTAATATAAATTAATTATCTTAGCCAAGATGATGTGTCAAGTGACTAGGTATATGAGATGGAATAAAAGACTTAGTCATATAGTGATTGTGTTAATTGAATAATTAACTAAATCACTTTAATAAGATTAATTAGAGGACTTAGGATAAGAACAATAACATAAGTGACTGTACTAAATAAGTTAAATAATTTACTTAGTAATAGAAGGAATAAAAATTAATTAAATAATAAATATTTAATTAATTTATCAAGTCAATTTTAAGTGTATACATTTTTCCCCTCTTTGAAATAATGTGTTGGTCACATTGTTTCAAAGAAAAATTAAGATTTCAACACATTTGCCTTTGCCCTAGTCAGAAGTGATGCTAGCATGCCCCCTCAAGAGATTGATCAAAAAATTTATTTATTAATATATTTTTTTTTTGTTGGGTGATGATCAAACTCATGAAAAAGATACGATAGAAAAGGAGGAAAAATAGTGTGACAAAATAAATTTGAATGATAAGGTCTATGCTCCAAGAAAATATGGTCCACAAGCTATATATAGGGGTGTAATAGGCGTATAGGGGATAATTTTCATACTTGTCATGAAGAGAGTAGAGCTTTGGAGAGAGGATAGCAGAGTGATCAGGATGCTATTCTCATTGCCAGATCATCATTTCGAGCGCATCAGTCAGTTCTAGAGGCCAGATGACTACGGAGAGCCAGTAGGTGGTTCGATCCTCCTTTGTTTATGATTGATTAGATTGTTTAGAAGTGATTTTTAGTATGTGTAGGACTGTATTTGGCTAGGTGTTAGGTAGGAAAAGTGTTTTTCCAAAATCAGAAATAGATGCATAGTTGTGGTGCATGTATGTACAATAGAATACCATATTTGTGAAATATCATGGTATTTATGCACATACATGTGGGGTACTTTCACAAATGTAGTAGATAATTGTAGGAATTATGTATTTATGTAATAAATGTGCACATTCATAGAAACAACACAAACACACTAATGTGTTGCGCAAATAGTCGATAAAATTGTGCAAATGTTGTTTTGGCGCAAGCAGTTAGGAATTTTGTGCATGCATTTGTCTGTGTTGCGCATGTCTAGAAGAAAATAAAATTAGAAGGTAAATAGGTAGATTTGGTAGAACCACAGGTCGATGAATTGATTTTCTCTATCAATGTGTTGATATATTTGTTGAAGGTAGTCAACATCATTGCGTGTTTGCTAGTTAACATACCTGACAACATAATTGATATAATTATTAGATATATATGTGATAAACATGTGATAAATGTAGATATAAGATAGACAGAGAAATCTATAGGTACATGATATGCATAGTATACCTAATAGTTTATTGTTGTGTAATTTGATAGGAGGATATCACTGGCATTCTGATGTTGAGGGAAATATATCCCATCACATAGAACCTGAGGCCAACCCTGTTTGAGACAGATAGAGTGTTGATTGGGGCTATTGGACTATACCATAATTATTTATATGCCCGAGATCAAGACAAACCTAGGGATGCTAATGGTCCTGGAAGAGATATGACACTTTGAGATGAGTACTTTTCATCTCCCTATAGGAGATATGACCGTGACTTTAGAGGATGTATATCACATTCTTTGACTACCTATTATAGGAGAGTTAGTACAGTATGATCGACATCATGGTCTAATAGAGTGTAGAGCCGTATTTGGATATGATGATATTAATGAGACTGAGATTAGTTGGGAGGACATGGTGGATCTATATGAGCCACTTCCAATCATCTTAGTAGGAGCTATCAACATATATGTTTGTCTTGATCGGCGATCACATGGATTCACAGTAGGCTGGGGGTGGATGTTGGAGTGTATGATGGAGGAGGGGATCCAATTTTCTTGGGTTGTATGTTTAGTGGCACACCTATATCATGACTTGCACCAAGTAGTCTACCTGAGGGGTGCATCTCTCTCAGCTAGAGTCACATTACTTCATGTATGGGAATGGGAGCATATAGCTATCACACGACTAGTGGTGATAAGTTGTAGAGGCATTGTGCAACATTATATTTTCATGTATGCTTCTATTAAATCTCAACATAAGATGGGACAACTAGAGTATTGGATACATGCATTGGACACCATTGATGCAATTATCTAGAGGCCCTACTTAGACTGGGTTCCTGGGAGGATGAGAGACAACTTGGATTTTGTTTTGAGACATGATGGCTGATAGGGAGGACTCCCTTCATTATTGAGAGGAAGATGATGGGTCATGTACTAAGGCATTTTGGCTGGATCCAATGTATGCCATAGGGCATGATAGATTTTGTGAGGACTCATCAAAAGAGATGGGACTAGGGACTGATGATTTCATTCGAGACCACTCGATAGGAGTTTTTGGACATGTCATTTTAGGCATGGACTATAAGGTAGGGAGTAGTGGACCTTGGGATGCTAGTAGAGTATGAGAGGTACCTTAGAGACCATCCTTTTCCTAGACTGAAAGATCCAGGTGAGAGACTACTATGAAGAGATGCAAGAGATGGGAGGAGGGAGGGAAGACAAAGATGAGTGAGAGGTGGTAGGGGAGATAAAGGTAGAGGGAGAGGTGGTAGGGGTGACAATGATGATGATGTTGGAAGTGGCCCTGATAAAGGGAGAGGATAGAGAGGTGGACCTTGCATGAGAGGAGGAGGGATTAGACCACATGGACTGATGCCACCTTCAGTGAGATAGGTTCCTAGATCTCCTCCAACACAGGTAGATGTAGATACCCTGATATATCTTGACGTACGGGCACATGAATAGGTACAGATAGAGGATTTATAGGTACATAATGAGCATATACAAGATGAGAAGATGCTTGATAGAGATGGACATGACATGCACATACCAGATATAGTAGGATAAGATGAGCATATAGGCATGGATATTGGAGGCCAAGACCCATTGATATATAGGGAGCTATAGGAGGATGAGGACATAGATAGAGATGATTTTCTAGTTAGACTAGAATTAACACAGGTACAGGAAAATTAAGTCCCAGAGCTTGAGAGATGGGTTGAGTGACTAGAGGTAGAGTTGATAGTAGTGAGGAGAGAGCAGGATGTAGCCATAGAGTGGTTGGGTGAGGTTGACACTTTATTGGATGAGCTAGAGTCCACACAAGCATTAGGACCACATGAAAATATCCTTTGAATGATGATGAGAGCTAGTAGGGAGATTACCTACTAGAAGGAGGCATACAAATAGGTTTTACCCTGAGATAAGTGGATAGGGAGCTTCTGAGAGAGCTCATATGCTGTGAGGACTATAGTACACCACTAGGTACCAAGGGATAGTGGGGGCACAACTTCACACCTCCTAGACCACAAATAGTTTAGAAGATGTAGATATAGTTGGTCCTTCTATGTCAATGTGGAGGTATAGACAAACTAAGTTAGATGGTAGTGGATCTTAGATAGTCTTGTATACACTAATTGATTTGTACTATGTATCATTATGTACTTTAGATTTGATGGAAATCTTGTTATTTGAGATATATCATTGGACATTAGACATCTAACTTTTTATTACTTTGTGATGTATGGACTCTATATGATAGACTTTTATACATGGACATTCTCATTTATGTAGGTTTATGTTTTATATGATATGGACACTAACACTTACAGGGTGTGACGAGATATGTTTATATAGATGCATATGATTTATGATTCTACATGCTATGATTCTAGAGAATAATGTTTCTAAATGTTTATTATGTTGTGATGTGATTTATCTTATGTATATAGATGGATGAATTATTAGATGATGCTATAGTGTTTCACATTTTCTTACTTAATGAAATGCAATCTAATATAAAATGGTTAAATGAATGATGATTTTGTGAAATAGAGATTATATGATGCATATGTACATAATGAATATCTGGATAATGATAGAAAATAATGAAATGAATACTCACTTACTTTTAAATGCAGAATGGATAATTATAAATGGAAAATTCCAAATGACCAATGTTATACTATGTAATAAGATAATGAATCTAAATAAATTGGGACACGTGAAAATAAACAATTGATAAATAATGAAATGAATTGAATGAATAATTTAACATTAACTCATATGAAATGCATAGTCTTTTTTTATGTCTAATGCCCTCAAGATAATAACAATATGTGTGACACTAGAGGAATGGATAGAATTGATAGGATATCCTAAGAAATAAGAAACCCTACAAAATTATATAAAAGGAGCAATTGTAGAAAAACAAGTCTAGGAAAATGGGACACTATTTACATATGCAAAAGAACTGATGAATGCAAAATGTAATGACAAACGTATATCTCCAAAACTCCAGAAAAAATCTTAGATTACAGTAACATAAATTTGTTTATCATCATTGAGCTCTTTATGTTGCAAGAAAATACAGGCATCATGTGGTATAATTAAACCAAGATGACTTGAGAAATTCTTACATGGAGTTTAATATAGAAAGATTGAAAAGCATCTAAGTATAATTGAATTGAGATGACCTGAGTTTTGCTTGCATGATAAAAAAAAAGGAATATTATCCCCTCCATCAAGGAACAAACATTTGGAGTCCAAGTATGTGTGGCACATCATTATTAATATCATTTTCATAACAACATCAATTGTATGATTTGATGCTTATTAAATATATGAAGACACTTATGCAAAGACACCTCAGTTACTTGTTCATTCAACTTCATCAGAAAACATCCCATAGACAATAATCAAAGAAAAATTTCAAGCCCCATCTTGGCTATTCTAGTCAATGACATCTGGGAGTGATTAACTCATGTAAAGGACATCCTAGAATAGCATAGGAAACATGATAACAATGAAATGAAAAGGTGAATGCATAACCTATGAAAATCATACTAACAATCTTGCCATGAATATACTTTCCTTTCCAAAAGATCTTTGATAAGGTTTTGATTTGGTATGATTATGTTGAACAAGTGAAATGTGTAGGTAAGAAATTATGCTTAAGTGACATATCACAAGTTAAGAGTCATAGTCAAGATTTTTACAAGTAGTGGTTGTTGTTGCACCAAAAGATTGACCTATTAATGCCTGATACACCCACTAGACTTATAGAAGACATAAGAGGCGGTTAAGCCATGTCACAAATCTTGAGGGGAGCACTGACCATTTTTCCAACAATCTCCCCCTTAGCATTACCTGAGGGGATTCAAACCTGTGACTAAGTTCTGATACCACTTGTTATAAGTAGTGGTTGCCATTGCACCAAAATATTGACCTATTAATGCCCAATACAACCACTAGACTTATAGAAGACATAGGAGGTGGCTAATCCATGTCATGAATCCTGATAGGAACACTAACCATTTTTCCAACAAAGATATCATTATGAAACAAAATTTGATTGTGTTTATTTTTTGGTGAGTAATGATACACTCCATTGTTATCCTTTGTGAGTCATGACTATCAAAAATTGACTTCCAAAACTAGGTTGAGGACATACCCCCAGTTAGGTAACATACTGAGTTATTATGGATGGAGAAAGACACATAGAATAGGATGAAAAATGAAGAAAAAGACCAAGCTATGATATGAGTTATATTATGGGTATATACATCAGATGGAGATGGATGACGTAGACGAGGAAATTTATTATGGATATATACATCAGATAGAATGCTAGAAAAATCCTAATAGATAGAGGAGATAACTTGTCACAAATGGAACCTTTTTCTAGGTATTCACCACTTGTTTTTATTGCAGTTGTCTTTTTGATTTTTGATTTTTTTTTAATTTTTGTATTTTTTTGGTATTTTTTGAGTTTTTGATATTTTTTTGTATTTTTGAACCCTTGCATTCGGATTTTAAGCATAGAATTTCTTGAGGTGCATACTATTGAGAGGCTCATCCAATAGATCACCATTTGATGTTGATAAATGATAAGCTCCTGATCCATAGGCTGCAATAATTACAAAAGGACCCAACCAATTGGGTTCAAACTTCCCTTTCTTCTCTCGATGCTGCTGATTTTGGGGATTTTTGTGGAGAACTAAATTACCCACTTGAAACTCTCTGGGCTTCACTTTACTATTATATTGTCAGTACATTCTTTGCTGATAAACCTTAAAATGATCAAAGGCTCTTTATCTTCTCTCATCTAACAATTCTAATTCTTGCAACCTTGATGCCCTATACTCTTCATTAGGAATTAGATCTCTTAATGATACTCATGGAGAGGGTAACTCAACCTCAAGGGGAAAGAAATATTTTGAACCATAAACAAGAGAATACGATAGGGCTCTAGTGGGAGTACAAATAGACGTATGGTATGCCCATAGGGCATGATTTAATTGGACATGCCAATCATAGCCAACGTCAGTGATAGTCTTACAAAGTATCTTAACAATAGTTTTATTAGACGCTTCTACTTGACCATTTCCTTGGGAATAGTAGATGGTGGAATAATGATTGGTGATGTGGATTTTTTTGCATAATTCATCTATATCATGATTTCAGAATTACTTCCCATGATCAGTGATAAGATGCATAGGGATACCATATCTACAAATGATGTAATTAAGGATAAACATAGATATTTGTTTTCCAGTGGCAGTAATCAATGGAGCAAATTCAATCCTTTTAGTGAAATATTCAGTTGCAGTGATAATATACTTATGGCCATTGGAAGATGGAGGGTGAATTGTTCCTACAAGGTCAAGTCCCCATTGACTAAATGGAAATATAGTTGTAAAAGGATGGAGCTCCTGTGTTGTTGCATGAATAAGATTCCCATAAATTTGACATTTCTTACATTTTCTAGAAAATTGAAAGGAATTTGTCTCCATAGTGGTCCAATAGTACCTCATACACATGAGCTTCTTAGCCAAGGAAGGACCACTCAAATGTGTCCCAAAAATACCCTCATGTACATCTCATAAGGAAGTTTGAGCCTCATCACATTGAAGACATTGTAAGAGAGTCCTGTCAATACCTTGCCGATAGAGGGTGTCAGAAATTAGGATATAACAGGAGGCTTGGCGAAGAAAGGTACATTTTTGGTTTCTAGATAATTTAAGAGGAATGGTATTGTTTTAAAGATAAGTATATATCTTCCCATAAGTCTGAGATTCTTGTTTGGTGATATGACATATTATACTTGTATCGAGATCATTGTACATAGGATAACTCAAAGGTTCCACCAAGAATTCAAAGCGGGATTTTGTATATTCCATATCAAGAAGAGAAGCAATTATAGCCATGGCATTTGCAGCCTTGTTATCTTGTCTTGGAATTCACTCAAACATGATTGTAGAAAAATATTATTTAAATTCATCCACCATACATTTAAATATGGCAATAAATTATCATCCTTGGTCTGATAATCATCATTCACTTGATTGATAAACATTTGAGAGTCTCCATAGACATTCAATTTTGTAACCTTCCATTATAAAGCCATCTTAAGTCCTATCAACAATGCCTCATACTCAACCATATTATTTGTGAAAGGAAAAAGTAACTTGTAAGACTTTGGTATTGTACATCCTTGAGGTGTAACAAATAACACTCTAGCCCTTGAACCATGTTGAGTGTATGACCCATCAAAATATAATTTCCATACCTGTGTAGCTAATGTCAAAATGTCTACATTTGGAAACTTAGTCTATATAGGATGATCATCTATCAATGGTGCCTCAGCTAGTTGGTCCACAATTACTTTCCCTTTAATAACCTTCCTATCCACATACTCGATGTCAAATTCACTAAGCAACATAACCCACTTAGCCAATCTTCCTGTTAATGTTGTTTTCATTAGAAGATATTTCAAAGGATCTTTTTTTGTAATGAGCTTAATAGAATGAGATAACATGTAATGCCACCATTCTATGAGGCAAAGACCACAACCAAATATGTTTTCTGAATTGGTGAATAATTGAGTTCATATCCTACTAGAGTGCGATTGATATAATATATATCTTTTTCTTTCCCATCTTGATCTTGTTGTGCTAAAAGAGAACCTAAAGAAACTTCAGTGGGTAAAATATAGAGAAAAAGTGGTTTGCCAAGAATTGGTGATATGAGAGTAGGTGAATTCACCAAATATTACTTGATCTTATCAAATGATTCTTCACACTTATCATCCTACTAAAATGATATATCTTTATGTAATTTATGCAGTCAAGGATGGTGGATCCAATGAGGGACAGTCCAAACCTTGTAGCCAAAAGAATTACATAGTAGAATACTCAACAAAATAGACAACACCACAAATGTTTCAATCAATTTGCATTAACATGCCCAGTTGTAAGGCCTTTCGAGTTAGGGCCAATTAAAAAATGAAACAATTCTGCAAGATCCACAGTTAGGTCCAATACAATCTCAGCTAGTTTATCTCTAAAGACAATCAGAAGCTAATGGAAACCATAAGGTAGATCTAAACTTGAGCTCTCAAGCCTCCAAGTAATCTCCTTGTCTCCAAGTATGCAAACCCTTGATTTTCTATAAAGGACTATCATGTAACAACCTGATTTGCAAAAACATCAAGAACTTTTCCACAACTTCGCCAACTTTAGCTTTTAGAACCTCAGATTTGACTCACAATTTTTTCCAAGTCATGATCCTTTTCTCTCCCTCTATTCTATCCCTAAACATCTACCCTCCTTAAATACTAATCATTAGCCACAAGTTAGCTGGGTGAAACCCTTAACTCCCAAAAAATAATAATTAAGTGCCATACAAGTCAGCTTACAAATGTATACAAACATTTAATTCTGCATGTCGGCCCAAGATAATGGCTACCAATAATTAATTCCACCAGGTCGGCTCTCAAATCACGCAGAACTCTAATCGGTAAGTCTGAACTACCGAGCAAGAATAAAATTGCTGAGCATGCCAGGCATCGCCGAGCACCAGTATCAACCAAGCACCGTAAACATGACCAAGAAACCATTTCACCGAGCGCCAGAGACTTCCAAGTTCCTTCAGTGATCGAGCTTTCTTTAGTGACTGAGATCGTCGATCAAGGCTGCAACCGAATAAAAAATGGCCAAAACACAAACACTCCATGCAGTTTGTTGAGGACACAGAATGCCCTAGCCTAAACCTTGGATGCCCCTACATCAGACACCCCAGGTTCCAAAAGATGTTCATATGTGAGAAGAACATCTTTCAGGATTCAACACATAAATCTAGAACTGGTTCTTCACATACAAGTCCTCCACCTTTTCTGATGAAAGGTGCTCCCCTTAATACCACAAACACATAACAGAAATAGAGAAACAACAACAATATGCAAGAATAGAAAATGGGCTTCTTATTATGTCCACAAATGTAGAATTACAAACTTTCAAAATTACAATATGCAAAGCCACATGGGCATTCCCTTACAATATTCTGTAGGACAAAGCCTCGAATCAATACCCAAATCTACTACCCAGAATTGCCTAGACAACACTATGGGCCTTCTTTATATAGGCAATTTCCACCACGTGAGAAGGTTCCAAAAATTTAGCCCTTAAGGCCGACTATACATAGAATTATTTTATTTTCACAATTTTTACAATAGGGTTGGCTCAAAAGAAATACAAAATATGCTTTTAGGTAGCCCAACTTCCGGAGGCCATAAATTTTTAACTGTAGCTCTATTTTTCTATTGTAACCACTTTTCAAAAACACAATGACGAGATCTACAGTGCCTAATAGGCGCTAGCACCAGTTAGTTGGGGGTCGATCGTGATCCGAAGCCTCTAAGGCCTTCAAAATTGACCTGAAATATTTCATACCCAAAAACCTCAATAACTTCACCAATACTGATGATGTGGCAATGAAACTCAACTAGTGGGCTGAAATAACTAGGATGAACCTCCAACTGTGAAATCAAAACATTCTGAGATCATATGACCAACTTACTAAAAATAGTAAGTTTCCATAAATAGAAGCTCTACACAAGATAGCCCTTATTGAAAAGCAAACAGAAATATTTTTGGGTGATGCAAGATTGCTCTTACTCCCAGGATGCTCCTGCATCATTTTTTGCTTGCAAAGTCTTTCACTTCAACTTCCTCTATCTCTTCAAGTCTTTTCTAGACAATGGACAGGTCAGTTCTTCATACTGATCATTCATTTTCTTAGGATTCACAATCTCAACTTGGTTACCAATACTCAGGCTTCTCCTACCGAGCATTGCATCCATCAAAGAAATCACTGAAAACTTCCTATCATTCTTCTCAATAGTAAACACATTTCTAACATAGTCATAAATAGCTCTGCAATCATATTGCCAAGGTCTACCAAGCAATATATCAGAACTATTCATCTTCATAATGTCACAAATCACAAGATCCTTGTACTGGCCAATCTGAACATAAATGAAGCATTGTTCTCTGACTTCCAAAGCATGAACATCTTGTAACCAACCAAGCCTATAAGGACAAGGATGTTTCATTCTACTCAAACCAAGTTTCTGAACCAGGTCCTTAGCAATAAGGTTATCAGTACTACCACTATCAACAATAACATCATAGAGTTTACCTTCAATCTTGCATTAGGTCCTAAATAGATTACTCCTCTGACAAGGTTCATCCTTTGTACTAAGCAATGTTCGCTAAAGCAACAAGTTCTTTGATTCGGGTTCATTATGAATGTTCTCATTCACCACAGTAGTTCGTCGATCAACCTTCTTCTTTGTGCATTCAAAAGAATAATGTCCTTCCTCTCCATAATTATAGCAAGTACTAAAGATAACTCTACCTATCTTCTTCTTTGGTTCCATAGGTTTTTGCTCATCTTCTGCATTAGTCAGTTTCTCCTTCATCGAGTGATCAATCTTTTCCTTCCCTTAGGAGTTACTAGGCTATTTCCTCTTCAACTTATCTTCTACCTTTAGAGCATACTGATAAGCATCTTCAACATAATCAATCTTCAGCATACCAAGCTCATCCCAAATATTGAATCTCAGACCATTCACATACCAAGCTACCTTTTCCTTACCAAGCTCTCAGTGTCTAGACCGAATAGTAAGTTTGTAGAACTCCTCGGTATAATCTTCAATAGACAAATCCTTCTATTTCAGATTTTGCAACTTCTTAAACAAGTCAAGGTCATAGTCAGTTGGTATGAACTTAGCTCTCAACTTAGCACCATTAATCTCCACTGATTGATCTTTGTTTCACCTTCATCTTCTTGGTCTCTCTTTAGTTCCTTCCACCAAAGAGAAGCATGTCCTTTCAACTTTGTTTGTGCTAATCTCACCCAAAGAGGATCTTCAATTTCTTCTAGCTCAAAGACATCTTCAAGTTCACCAATCCAATCAATCAGATTGTTAGGTTTCAAAGTGCCATAGAAAGTAGAAACTTCTATTTGGTAATTACTAAACCCAATAGCAGATCTAGGCAACCAAGGAGTTCTATCTTCACCAGATCTGTTCCTCTGGTCATCACCACTAGATCTAGCAATTTCAAATTCTTCAGCAACTTCTTCATAGCCATCCTCAGTACCAACATTCTGAGGTATACCAGAAACAGTTCTCATGATCTCGGTGACCATATCATTTTTCATCAATTCCAACTCAAATCTAAAATCTAATTTCACCTTCTCTATGTTTTGGGATTCAATAGTATCAAAAAGATAAAAAATAACTCTAGCATCCAATATTCTCACAGGCATCCTTAAAGATAAGAGAAACCCTCTGCAACAAACCCTCACCGACCACCTTATGACAATCTCCAAGTTGTAACAAGTCAGATCTCAACCTGCAACCTTGTAAACAACTAGGGCACAATTTCACAAGTTCAGTGCTTCGGATCTGTAATCTAGATTGTGCAAAATCTCTGCTCCAATAAGATTAACTTCACAAGATTGGCCTTGCCAGGTCAAACTTCTGCTCCAACAAGAACAAAACCTTCACTCTGATAGCACCTTATATAGTCAAAGATGGTGGATCCAATGAAGGACAGTTCAAACCTTGTAGCCAAAAGAATTACATAGCAGAATACTCAACAAAATAGACAACACCACAAAAATTTCAATCAATTTTCATTAACATGCTTGGTTGTAAGGCCTTTCGAGTTAGGGCCAATAACAAAATGAAATAATTCTATAAGATCCATAGTCAGATACAATACAATCTCAGCTAGTTTAGCTCTGAAGACAATCAGAAGCTGATGGAAACCTTAAGGCAGATCTAAACTTGAGCTCACAAGCCTCCAAGAAATCTCCTTGTCTCCAAGTATGGTGTTGGTTCTTCAAAAGATTTTACACTCCAAGAGACACCAATATACTTATGACTGATATTAAGAAGGGGTTAACTCCAAATGTGGGAAATCTATAAGTAACTGGACCAACTATAGGGACAAGACTAGCCTCTTCAATTCTAGCTCTACAAAACCAAGGCGAGTACACCTGATCCAATAGACACAACTCTATTCCTTATTCAATATTGGATCTTGCAACAGATAATAGTGATAAAGTACTAAATAACAACCTATTATTCATTGACTCTCCATCACTAGGTATAACAACTATAAATGTAAATAAAAGTAAAACAATTGGTATTGATTTATGTATGTGATTATAAAGATTTTGTTCATTTCCGATGAAGCATAGATAGGAAAATACTGGCCAGTGCCTTATCTGTTGGGAGAAAATATCAGAAGACAGAATGAATACAAATATGTTTAAGAATAACTGGCCTTTGAACATAATTACAAACACCCCAACTCTTTCCTACTTATAGAAAATCCTCAAATTAATATAGTGAAAATGCATCCCACCCTGAGCAATATTTAATCCAACCCTAGATCATAACTCAAAGCCAAATACATACATATAAATCTTTGAAAGATTTAAAGATTCACAGAATGAATACAAAGGAGAGACAAATATTTGAAACTTGTATTAAGCATAGTTTGTATACATCATATTCTCAATAGTAAGCTTTACAAGATAGCAACAACAACTTGTACTTCTTCTCTATTGCTTGATAAGAAATAATACAAAATATTAAAATCCTTGACTGAGGGTTAGGGTTTCAAAATTTCTATCTTCTCAACACCTAAACTCTCAATGCCTAGAATGATCATGGAAAACCCTTTATATACAAGGAAGTACAATAAGCTACCGATCATTCTAGGGCTTACAAAACTTTAACCTAAAATTTTTTACAACAACCCTACTAGGTTTCCAATAAAAGTATCGATCAAAATTGGTGAGATATTTGTAGGTGAGCCGCCTTGCTTTATGTCTTCAATTCTATCCTTGACTTCTTCCAACAAATCTGACTGCCATGTCTTCGCTGTCCTTCCTACAATAAATACCCCTCTACATCTCAACAACCTTCATGACTCAAAAGGTTACATTCTCCATTTTTCTTAAGAGGTAGGTAGATTATTTACTTTTTTTGCATGAGTTATGTATTGATACCTCCACCTGTTATACACCTCTTCACTTGGGAACTCAAAATTTGCAAACTCTTCATTTTTGCTGGATAACTATTCCCACTTGTCCTCCAGTTGACTGATTTCTCGCTGAATGAAATCAAACTTAGACTTGGCAGAAATCAATGTCTCAATAGTATGTATAAAAAATAAAGTATTTTCTAAAGTCAAAATGCTAGTCATTCTAGCAGAAAAGTCATCATCTATTTGTGCTCTCCACTTGATCAATTCCTTAAGTTCACCATTTTTCTTAAAAACACCTAGGATCAAATCATAGCTGGAGAGTGTCAATTCTTTCTTCAGTATATTTGATTTTCTCTCAAAATCACCCAAAAGTATATCATGCTCTACAAGCCTTTTCACATTCTGATGCAATGGTTTGATCAAAGGGTCAGGATCATTTTGAGACTTGGACAACCATCTAAATAATCTCACATTCGGAGATCTCTCAATCCATTTTTTGAAGATTGGTCAAAACTTACTCTTATGCTTATCTAATGATGCAAGCAATATCCTTAGCCTCCTAGCATGGTCAAATAGAATTTTGGGATTCATATTTGTATCAAATGACATCATAGCCTCTATTACCTTTTCTTCATACTTTTTCTCTAACAAGCTCTTATCTTTCAAATGTTCTTCCCTCAGCTTGTCCAATTCTGCCCTTTTCTTTTTGAAATGATTTGTTTGTTCAACCAACTGTTGCTTCTCCCAACTGAGCCTTGCATCTAGGTTTGTCTTTGGGTAAGGTGATGGTGGAAATTCAATGATAGGACTTGATGAAGAAGCCACTGTAGGTCTATTAGCTATCATTAATTGTGGTGACATTTGGTTCTTGGGTCCTGACAGTTCTGCAATCAACTTGTCCTTTTGGATCAACTCTATTTTAAGCTCATTATAAGACTTAAGTACAATTTCAAACTTAAGCCTTAGCTCTTCCTTCTCATGTGAATCCTTTTCTACCACCTTAATATTAAATTTGGCAGTCTCTAAAATGAGGTTTGAAGCCTCTACACCAAAAGTCTCACCTACTCGTTGCACTAACAAATTTCCATCATACTCTGAAGAGAGAGCCTCTCCTTTTCCTTTGTTTTCTTCCCTCTTAAGGGACCACATAACTAGGGTAGCGTGATCATCTAAAAAATAAATACCTCTAATAGCTTGTTGTGCTTGTTCTACAATGGTGAGGGTCTTTATCTTGCTCTTCCTGAATTGATAAAAAATTATTGCATCTGCAATATCCCATTCTAGAAGAATGAACACCCTTGGAGTATGGACCATAGCCCTTCCCTCCTCAGGAGTAATCATCTCAAATTGTTTTATCATTTCTCCCTTGGTTTCATTTTCAATCTCTATTATGTCCCTATCAGGGAATTCTTCTTTCTTATTTTCACAAATCTCTTTAAACTGATTTATCTTCATTCTCCATAAAAATTGAAAAAATGCCCTAGTCTTGACAAACTTGTCATCAATGATAAAAGAATCACTAGCCTATTTCAAAATAGGGTCAATTTGCTTACTCGAAAACTCTACAATAGTTAGATCCATTGCTGTCTCCTTAGGTGCCTCTGGCATTCCTTCCTACAAATCATCATTGAAAATGAAAATGTTTCCCTCATTCCTCATTTGTACTAACTATTCAGCTACCCCATGTTCATCTAAGTGTAAGGGGGATTGAGAAGGAGAATAAATATTTTTTTCTGGCCTTGATTCCTCTTGTTTTTGCCTGTTAGGAGAGGGTCCATGCATTGTTTGATCATCCATAGGGCTCTTTCCTCTTGAAGTAGAAGGAAGACTCTCATCTCTCTGTTGTGTTGGTAGAAGAATAGTATAACCTTTTCTCTTTTGTATAGCATAAACTCCCATTGGGGTCAACTTTGTATATCTTGGCTGGCTCAAAATCTTCCTAGCTCTCTCAGGGTCTGCCTTGCTTACCACATCTCTTTTCTCATTCACTGCATGCATGATCCCTTCGAAATGCTCCATAATAGCCTCTACCTTTCTAGTCCATGGCTCTAAACCTTTCAATGGGTCATAAGTTTTATCAAAATTCTTGATAAAGTCTACAGTCTTTTTGTAGATCACCCACTTTTCCTTCTTAATTTATTGAGTTTGTAGATCAAAATCATTCCTTATTATGTCTTTAGGAAAATACAATTGGTGCTCCATAAGAGCACACTTTATCTTGTCCCTAAACATTCTCGACAAGAAACCCTCATTATCTGCACATCTAACCACAACTGTAGGCATCCTTTAGGGTTACAAGACTTGGTTTAAATACACCCACCCTCCTTTAGTGATAACATATTGATGTGCAATTGTGATATCTAGGAAGAAAGTCCCTCTTCCTTTACCAGTGAGAGTACTTTCTTGCAGGTCACCAATTTTCCTTAAAATTTCTACATATCCTATCATTAGTGGAACTTGGTAGGGAAAAATGTATGGTGCCTTCTTGCAACCATATACTCAAAAAATTGTAGAAATAGGATACAATATAATATCACCAAAATTATGAACTATGGTAATATCCTGATAGTATTCCTTTGGCCTAATCAATCTTAACAATTCTCTTGGAATTCTAGGATTGTCAAAAAACAATAATGTTCTAAGCCTTGAGGCAAAATCTCTGTCAAATGCAATAAAACTAGCATCAGTTCTATCCCATGACAAAACTGTGGTCCATAGCTGAACTAGAAGAGTTTCCCCATTCCTCTCTTTGACAATGTTGACTGTTGAACTAAAAAATTGCTCACCTTTATATAAGAGTACCACCAAAAGGGCCTACTAACCTTCATATTTTTTATTCCCATCAATCCCTCATGGATTAGGTCAGCCAAGTGAGAGGCAAAGTCAAAGATTAGTGCCAACTAGGGATGTAGAGACTACACCATCATAAACATATGGGGAATGGGCATATGAGTGGTTTCATCATGCCCCAGGATTAGAGTTAGAGACTTATAAAAACCTTGTGCACATTTTCTGAACAGATCCAACCTAAATGGCTTTGGTGTACTTGGGCTAATAACACACATTGATCCAATTTGGTCCAGAAAATCCCTTAGAGGCCCTATCCTTAAATAATCTTTCTGAGCCTCATATACCTCGGTGAACTCATTAAAATCTATCTTTTCTTACCCAACAGAAGGGTCATTTAATGAAAATACTTCCCTGATTTCATCCTTTGTAATGCTGATTAAATAATTTCCATTTACATCCTTGATGCATTTAGTCACAGGATCGTAACACTTGGCAATTTGAATCAACAATTCTGCATCTATAAATACTCTAGGGACAACCAATTTCCCTATATAAAATTGCCAAATATTACTAAGGGGGCAACACAAATTCCTCTGTGAATACAATAAAATAAACAAAATAAGACCATTGTGATCCTCTCCCACCCTAGCATCCCTCATCCAGTTTCCTTTGTCATGGAGCCCACTATTTACATAATCCCTAGGGTTTCTTGGGACTAATTCCTTCAGTCTTTCTACCCCATTGTCTGAATGCGGGAGAAATTGCATTAAGTCTTCAAAAACACCCCTATCTTTGTACTCTATTTTCCCAGACAACCCCCTCTTTGGTGGCATTTTAATTAGGGCTTTCAAAACAATGCACAAATAGTAGAGAAAACCCTAAATATTACCACCTAACAACACAATTCCTTTACAATTTCCTCAAAGCCTCAAACAATTCTTGAGTTAGAAATATGACCTACTAGGTGCTTGCAAAACTTTGCTTGATATTGCTCCAGAAAATAATCCAATTTGCCAAGACACTTATGAAAGAGCTAAAGAATGCAATAATCAAATTGGGGTATATAATGTCTTGCGAACCGTTTGCAATTCATCCACATGAAGCTCATTAAGTTTTCCATCAGTAAAAACTAGTGCCTCAACATTCATAGGACGCGAGCAACGTCATAGAGCAAAAATTCAAATTTGAACCATCGATCCTTTCTATTTTTTGGCGCATCGAACAGTTAACAAGTTTAGTAGTGTAACCCTTTGTTACTTTTCCCTAGATCAGTTGTTGACCAATGAGAACATTTTAAAAATCCATGTGCAAAAAACTTTAACTTATCTTTGGCTTTGATTAGGGTGGATAGGTGTCAACCTATCGCTAAAGCACTAATAGAAACATGTTGTGGTTTCTTGGTTGAGACATAGCAACAACCATTGATGCAACTTAATTGGATGATCATCATAAATCTGAAAACTTCGGTCCCACTTTTACTTTAAGAATCCTTTCAACAAATTAACAAATTCCACAATTACAAAAATCAACAGGCGGGACCCTAAATTATTCCTCGGTGTTTAAACATTTTGACAGCTGATAGGTCACCTCCTACTTTCGGCCAATCAAACACAAACATGTCATCATGACCTAGAGACTGAGGACCCACCTTTCAGTCCACATCCTACAAACAAGATTGAATGGTCGTCGCTATACTGTAGGCCTTAAAAATCATGCATCTTATCCCAGTGGTATACGGACAACCACAGGATCTACTTGAGCTTTAATTGTCTGAGAGGGCTGACCCCACTTTAATACTTCACTTAATTCTTTGTCGAGTCAGCAACTGCCACATTTACAAAAAATAGGCGGGTGGGCCCTTCTCCCTTTCTTTCTTAGTACCAAACAACCTATCGAATGCCACATCATGACTTATTTCAACCAATAGGAAACAACCATATCAGCGTGACATTGCAATTTAGGGCCCACTTCATATCTCATCTTTCATAGGAAATCAAACGGTTGTCACTACACCGCAAAGCTTAAATGCTTCACAACTTTCCATAGCGGTATAATGACAACCGTAAGATTAATCTGAGCTTTATCCCTTGAAAAATTCTGACCCCACAACTACTATGTCACTTAAGACAAGTGTCAACTTGAGAGAAATACCATAGAGACTGACAAGCCAGACCCTGCCTCTTAGCAAAAATTTGATTGGATGCCTATCGGTAAACCACAAAGCTTAAAAAGAAGTCAACTCAACCCAATAGTGTAATGATAGCCATTGATGCATTCCTTTGTTTAATAGTCTATGCAACACCAAAGATGGGCCCGCTGAGACAGATGTCAACCCATCGCTAAATCGCATGTCATAAATTTTGACAATAGGGAGTTCAAGATTTAACGATAACCACTCATTTCAAAAGGTTAGTCACTTGGAAACATTAACGAGAAACTTAGGCTTTGAAAGAAATATTAAAAAGGGACCCCATTCGACAACTTAGCGGTATAACATATAAAGTGGTCATTTTAAAAGGGGTCAATATTGCACATGTATATTTGGAAATTTTAATGAGCCAAAAAAGTAACGCTTAAACATAACAATGCTAAGACCAGCTAGGGTTTTCCATTATAATACCTACTGCTAGGTTTTAAAACCAATTTTTTCAAAAAATTAGCATGAGGATGAAAATTTTTAGAATAGTGCTAATAATGGCTCATACTTGGGGACGTGTATGTCTTGTAGATACAATGAGAAAACTAGAATCTCCTAGAAGAGAAGACCAAAACAAAATTTTGATTGGCAACATAGAACTGCACACAAAACCCTAAACCTAAACCTCGACAGAGACTCAGAAAATTATTTAAGAGAAGTAAAATTTTAGGAATTGCCCATGAACTGGCAATTCCATGAGTTGTTCTGTCAGATTCTTCAATAGATATGAACCTGTTCCCCATTTCTCTTCAATGATATATGGGCCTAACTAGATGGGATCAAACCTCCCATGCTTTCCTTTATCTTCTAATCTTGCATTCCACATCAGGACCAAGTCACCACTTACAAAACTTCTTTGAGTAGTCCTTTTGTCATACAAGACTTTGCACTGGGCCTGGATCTTCTCATTTCTGGTATGTGCATCATTTCTCACCTCATTCAACTGGATCAGACCATTTATTTTGATAGTCATTTCATCATCCACATCATCATCATAGGTTTGTATGAACTGATACATCTGTAACAAATTATTCTGGGGAAATCTTGCATTAATCCCATAGACTAAGTCAAAAGGGGCATACCCTATTGCTTTCTTTACTATAACCCTATCAGCCCATAAAGCTTGCAAAAACTTGGAATCCCAGGCCCTTTTATTCTTATCTAATACTCTTTTCAATATTTTAATCAAACTCTTGTTACTGGACTCAGCCTGACCATTACCTTGTGGATGGTAGGGAGATGAGTATGAGATTTTAATACCATTGTCCTGACAAAAGTCAACAAACTCTTCTAACCTAAAGCACATTGCATTATCAACCACCATGGTTTTTGGGCAACCAAATCTTGTAAGGATATTCTGCATCATAAAATCTATTACCATCTTACTAGTTCCTTTCTTTGAAGGGATTGCTTCAACCCATTTGGTGAAGTAGCCAATTGCTACTAAGATATAGGAATGTCCACCACTGGACTTGTTTGGGATTTCAGCAATGAAATCTATACCCCACTTCTGGAAAGGAGCTTGGATGGTAACATGTTTGAGAGGCAAGTTTCCACTGAATTTCAATTTTCCTGCAAATCTTTGACAAGGGTCACACTTCTTTACAAATTGATGGGTATCTTTGAAAAGTTTTGGCCACCAAAAACTTGACTTGATGATCTTGTGAGCTGTAGTCTTTTCCATATAGTGTCCTCCACAAATCCCATTGTGTATTTCATTCATTAGGAGCTTGGCTTTATCCCGGTCTACACACCTAAGCAAGACACCCTCATTTCTCCTCCACCACAACTCACCACTTATAATTGCATATCTTATGGAATGAATTTTAATAGTTCTTTTCTTGTTATCATCCAATTCAGCGAGTAAAACCATCTTTTGCAAGTATTTAACAATACCCTTATACCACTCACAACAATCCGTGTTACAAACAAAAGGTCTTTGATCTTCCTCCTACATGTTTATTTGGTTTGTAGTCAGATTGCTTTGAGCCATCAACTTTGCTAGGCCCAACCCTCTTACCAACATTGTATTATGAATGTCAATGTTAAACTCTTGAATTCTATTGATCGATCTACATCTTCTTCCTGAAACTTCTTGTTGGACCAATATATCCTTGACTACAACACTTCGAACTTAGGCAACCACTATGGCTCCAACTAGATAACACCTGAATGTTTTGATAGCCTTTACCAAGGCATAAGCTTGCTTCTCAATAATGTCATAGTTTAGTTCTGCTACTTGTAAGGTCTTACTGAAAAAAGAAATAGGTTATTCAAAACCATCAACATTTTTCTATAATAGTACTACTGCAACAGTATGGGCAGAAGCAAAGGAAAAGATCTACGTAGGTTTGCTATAATCTGGTGTTTTCAAAATTGGGGCATGCTTGATATCCCTTTTAATGTAACTAAAAGCTTGCACTACTTCAACATTCCATTCAACTTTTTCTCCTTTCTTCAACATTCTTGATATGGGAATGCTAATTTCTGCAAAATTTGTAATAAATCTCCTCAAGAAATTGACTTGTCCTAAAAAGGATTAAATTCCTTTGATATTCTTTGGTAGAGACAATCTATCAATAGCTTCCACCCTTTAAGGGTCTATTCTTACTCCATCCTTTGAAACAATATGCCCTAGAAGTTTTCCCTCTACCACACCAAAAGCACATTTCTTTGGGTTCAAAGAAACCCCATAATCTAATTCTCTAATGAAGATCTTTTCTAGATGTTGACAATGTTGTTCCTCCTTAGCTGATAATATTATTAGATCATCTTGATACACCACCATGAACCTGTCAATCAAATTTGCAAAGGCTACATCCATGGCCCTTTGGAAAGTGGCACCAGCATTAGTCAAACCAAAAGGCATTCTCACATAAACATATGTTCCCCATGGGGTTGTGAATGCAGTTTTGAATTTCTCCATTTGTTTAACCATAACTTGATTATAACCAGAAAAGCCATCCATCCTGGACATCAATTCTAACCCAGTGACCTTCTGCAACATATTTTCCATATTGGGTAATCCATAATTATCTTTTAGAGAATTTATATTAAGGTTTCTAAAATCAACACATTGCCTGATGTCACCATTCTTCTTTCTAACAGGCACCAAATTTGAAATGCAAGTGGAATGTTTAATAGGCTTAATTATTCTAGCATCCATCATCTTCTTAAGTTCTCCTTTCATTTTAGGTGCCAAGGTAGGGTTAACAGGTCTTCACTTTTGTCTGAAAGGTTTTGTACCTTCTTTTAGTTGAATCTCATGTTGAAAGAGGTCGTCTCTATAAGCTTTAAGATCTTCATAGGACCAGGAAAAAACATGTCTAAAATTTCTAAGAAGATCAATCAAATTTTTTCTAGTTCTAGGGGACAAATACTTACCTATGTAAACCTTCTTGGGGACTATTTTTGTGTCCAACTTTATTTCTTCAAGCTCATTTGTTTTATTAGTACTGGTAGAGAAAGCTTTTTCCTTATTGTCAAACGCCCTTTCTAGAGCAACTAATCCTTTGGGAACTCTATTTGATTTTAATTGCAAAACTTCCTTCCCAAAAATTACATCTTTACCATTTACTATATCAACATAAGTACTGAAATCCATTTCTCTGTCACCAAAATGAGATTCACATTGGAGAAATCTTAATATATCCTAGTCATCAGAGAAAACCTGCCAATTTTCTACATTATCAGGGATGGAAGGCCTAGCTTGTACCTCTATATTGGATATATCTACAAATGTAACATCTTCTGGTCTAAGAGCTACATTAGATAACAAGTTTTCCATTTTATTTTGACTTCTTTCCATCCAACAAATGTTAAAGGCATTGAAGCTTTCAATTTCATCCCATACTGCATTTCTATACTACTTTAATTTCTGATTTTTTGAAGCGTACTTTGATCTAACTTTGGGGACAACTAACTCAGAATCACCCACTACCTTCAAACACTTTATACCATGCCTTGATGCCAACCTCAGACCTATCAATAGAGCTTCATATTCTGCAACATTATTTGTGCATGAGAATAACAAAGTAAAGGAGAATTTGAAAGTCTTACCATTTGGAGATATGAGCAATATTCCATCTCTAGACCCTTCCTTGCTATTGGCACCATCAAAATACATGGTCCACAAACTTTCAAGATCAATCCATCCCTCTTGGCTGTCTGAATTATGTGTATTTTCAAAATCCTCCTCCACCTCTTTATCTTTGACTTTGAAAGCATTGATGTCAATGTCAAAAAAATAATTTATGGTGTCTTCTTTTTCTTCAATCATATGTGGAGTTCTAAGTTCCCTGGAAATCTTAATATTTTATCCTTCAAAGTTAAAAGTAGCAAATGACAAATCACACTGTATGCTGCCTCCCATAGAAGTACTCCAATTTCTTGATAGTAACATCCCATATTGGGGAGGAATATCCACTACCAAGATGCTCATGGTCAATTGTTTGCTAGGGTATGCAGCTAGTCTATAAGGTAGAGCCTTAATAGTACCCATAACTGGCACTTCCCTTGAATCCATTGCTTGACATCTTCCATGAGGTGTATCCACTTTTAACTCTAATGATTTCATAACCTCAGTAGGCATGACAGTGTTTGATGCTCCTGAATAAATCATACAATTTTTTAGCAACTTTCCATTTATTTGCAAAGTCAAAAAGAAAGGATCAACTGTTCCTGCTATAGTACCAATAACATTTGTATCCAAATAAATTTGGGGAATTTTAGAAACAATCTCCTCATTACAATTTTCATTTTCATCATTCACAGTTGCTACTTGTTTCTCAACCCCTTCTATTTTTTGGGAGTCCATGGATACCACACCATTCACCCAATTTAGGGCATTTTCCTTATGCTCTTCTATTCTCATCATTTCCAGCAATGGGACTTTGATAGTAATCTGTGACAACAATTTTCTCATATCAATTGGAACATATTTTGAATCAGAGACATATGGCTTCATACTTGCAATTTCTTTATCAACATTCTGGATGGATATATTTATAGGTTCTTCAAAATGGACTCTATACTCCTTCTGCAAAGCTAGAACAACCTCAACTATGGGTTTAGATTTTACTTTATAGACAATGTTAGGCTTAACATTTTTCTTTGTTTTGACCTTATCAATAACAAAAACATCCTTTAACTTATTCTGGGATGTCTTTACATCTTTCTCTATTTTCTTGATGAAAATACTAGCAGGCTTCTGATTTCGATTACCAACTACTCTATTTCTCAAGTTATAACTTTTTTTAGCTTGAGTAACCATATCAGCTATTATGAAGGAAATTTTCTCATCAGATGGCCTTCTCAAAAAAATGGTCTCTTTACCCTTCAAAACATTACACTGAATGTTATCAAGCTCACTATCCTCGTCTGAAAAAACTTGTTGATGGTATGATTCAGTTTTGGTATGAGAATTCAAGATATCCTGATTTTCATCTTCTTCACCAAAGTCAACTTCATCCTAGACATGGGAGGAAATCATTCCACATCCCTGGTCATCATAAGGCTATTCCTCATTACACTCCTGCTCTTCTTGTGAAGAGACACTTTGGGATATGACACAATAATTAGGATCATGTGGTGATTGACAAACAATACACCATGGGACTTCTTCCACCACATTCATTGAGTTCCTTTGCAATGGATTAGGGGTCCTACCATTTGGTTTGTCTTTTCTCTTAGGAAGAATAGGCTTCCCATCTTTCCATTGAGAGTTATAAGGATAGTTCTGCATTCTTGGTAATTTGTTAAAATTGTTAAAGGCAAGCTTATCTCCTCGTGCACCTTTATTATTTCTATTCTCACCAGGCTTTA
This sequence comes from Chamaecyparis obtusa, assembly GCA_027943335.1. Classification (NCBI taxonomy): domain Eukaryota; kingdom Viridiplantae; phylum Streptophyta; class Pinopsida; order Cupressales; family Cupressaceae; genus Chamaecyparis; species Chamaecyparis obtusa. Next base: position 1,193,010 of record BSBK01003377.1, on the reverse strand, counting down.
AGTCCTTTATTTCCTTCAATATTTTATTTAATCTATCATCATCCTTCAATTTTACACTCATAGGCTTTCCTGGATCCTTTCTATTCAACAATTGTGATTTGTTATCTTCCCTTCTTCCCAACTTTCTTGAAATTCTGCAGTTACTCTCTATGTTTACAACTAGTTTATAAGCTTCAACAAGACTCCTTGGGTTCTTATCTCTCAAAAGGTAGCCCATCTTAGAATCAAAGGCATTCAAATATGTGACAAGATATACTCTATCATCCAATGGGATGACCTGCAAGAGTTTATGCATGGCCTTTTGGAATCTAACATTAAATTCAACAACATCCTCATTGAAATTTTTCTTGATGTTATTAAATTCATTTAATATAAAACCCTCATGTGTTTTATCCCCATATTGTTCCTTGAAACAATGCCTAAGCTAGTCCCATGAGCCTATGGTACCATGTGGAAAAGCCCTAAACCAATCCCTTGAATCTTCTGTTAGGGATTGTACAAATAATTTCATGATAACATCATCAGGCACAATGTTATAATCATCAATCACATCAATAAAATTTTTTAGGTGCTCCTCACAAGTGACAACATTACTTCCAGTGAATTTGGGAAGTTTCTTCCTGATTTCTTCAGGGATGGGGTTAGGATATCCAGGGATGCCTGTAAAAACCAACTGTTTACATCTTTCATGAATAAGCCCTGTATTGAAAATACCAGCACCCTAGGATGTAGATGCATTAGTGTTTGTCATAGAAAAAATCCTAAGCCCTCCTGGTGGGGGAAAACCCATTATCTGATTAGCCATATTTGCAACATTTCCTCCTTGTGTCATAGTAGAATTAGAAAAGTTAGTGGGTCATGCTGACCATCTAAGAAAGTCTATCTTCTTTCTCATTTCTAGTGCTGAAGCTTCCAACTCTGCCTTTTCCAATTCTTTGGCTAGCAATTCCTGTTCCCTCTTGGCATTCTCAAGGTTTGCTCCTAAATTTAAGGTTGGATCTATGGGAAATTTATGGCCTACAGGTTCATTAATTGAAATGCCCACTGCTTTCTATTTTCCTTTATCCCTAGGATTCCTTGTTTCAAACACTTGTTGGACAATGGGCTGTTCATTTATCTGTTCAGGAATGAGGACATAATTTATGGCTTCTAAATTTAGCAGTTGTCTTTTCAACTGGTCAGCCCTTATCATGGAATGCCTAATTTTCTCTTCTTTTTCCTTTTCTCTCTTCTTCCTAATAGCTTCTTGTTCATGAATTCTTCTTTGTAATTCATATAGTTCTTCAAAGATCTCCTCAGAATGAGGTAAAGTTGTTTCAGATTCAACCTGTTGTGTTTGAGGCTCATCCTATTGATCTTGAGACTCATGGAGGCCTTGGGGTAATGATGAAACAAGTGTGAAAGGAGGGACAAAATATTGTCTATTTCTACTCTTACTTCTAGATCTCCTCACCCCTCCATATCATTTGTTAGTATTATGAGGCATCTTTTCACCCTCTCTTTCTGTAGGGGAATAATAATCCTCATACTGATTTAGACCTAGATCAAAAACCTCTTCATATCCTGAGGCATTTCCCTCCTGACTAGGAGGAGCAAGGCTTTCTTTTCTTGAGTTTCCTTTTTGCTTCCAAGTGAAGGACATGTCATTAGTACTCTTTTCTCTTCTAATTTAACTCCTCTAGATGTAGTTGGGAGCTAACCCTGCAAATTTTCTTCCAGGTGTTCCTTCCTCCAGGACCTTGTATTTTTGAAACTCATTGTGACAAAGTAACACTTTATTTAGCACTAGTTACAAAGATATTTTAGAATCACCACCCAAGCCAAATGGGGTTTTCTATGATTTTAAACAAATAGAAAAGGTAGGCAAAACTTTGAAAAGGAATCAACTCTATGTTCAAAGGTAACCGACTGGCTTTAAAAATAAGCAGGCCAGGAGTCTAGCTCAACTTGTACCTACATTATTTTACACAAATCTTACAACTTCCTTAGCGGAGTCACAATCTTGTTGGTGACTCGAATGGGCTGAAACAATTTGGGTAGTAAGATATTGAAAGTTTGTAATATAACTAGAGATTTTGAACTGATTTATTTCTTTGTTATGTTCTCTTCCCCAGAAGAGTCACCATCTTGTTGGTTCTTCAAAAGATTTTACACTCCAAGAGACAATAATATACTTATGACTAATATTAAGGGGGGGTTAACTCCAAATGTGGGAAATCTATAAGTAACTGGACCAACTATAGGGACAAGACTGCCCTCTTCACTTCTGGCTCTGCAAAACCAAGGTGGGTACACCTGATCCAATAGACACAACTCTATTCCTTATTCAATACTGGATCTTACAATAGATAAAAATGAGAAAGTACTAAATAACAACCTATTATTCATCGACTCTCCATCACTAGGTAAAACAACTATAAATGTAAATAAAAGTAAAACAACCAGTATTGATTTAAGTATGTGATTATAAAGATTTCATTCATTTCCCATGAAGCATAGATAGGAAAATACCGGCCAGTGCCTTATTTGTTGGGCAAAAATATCAGAAGACAGAATTAATACAAAGATGTTTAAGAATAACTGGCCTTTGAACATAAATACAAACACCCCAACTCTTTCCTACTTATAGAAAATCCTCAAATAAATTTAGTGAACATGCATCCCACCTTGAGAAATATTTAATCCAACCCTAGATCATAACTCAAAGCCAAATACATACATATAAATCTTTGAAAGATTTGAAGATTCATAGAATGAATACAAAGGAGAGACAAAGATTTGAAACTTGTATTAAGCATAACCTTGATCATTTGTATACATCATATTCTGAATAGTAAGCTTTCAAAGATAGCAGTAGCAACCTATACTTCTTCTCCATTGCTTAATAATAAATAATACAAAATATTATAATCCTCGACTGAGGGCTAGGGTTTCAAAATTTCTATCTTCTCAACACCTAAAATCTCAATGCCTAGAATGGTCGTGGAAAATCCTTTATATACAAGGAAGTGCAACAAGCTACTGATCATTCTAGGGCTTAGAAAACTTTAACCTAAAATTTTTTACAACAACCCTACTGGGTTTACAATAAAAGCATCGATAAAAATTGGTGAGATATTTGTAGATGAGCCACCTTGCTTTATGTCTTCAATTCTGTCCTCAGCTTCTTCCAACAAATCTGATTTCCACGTCTTCACTATCATTCCTGCAATAAATAGCTCTCTACAACTCAACAACCTTCATGACTCAAAAGGTTACAATCTTCATTTGTCTTAAGAGGTAGGTGGAGTATTTACTTTTTTTGCATGAGGTATGTACTGATACCTCCACCTATTATACATCTCTTCACTTGGGAACTCAAAATTTGCAAACTCTACATTTTTGCTGGATAACTATTCCCACTTGTCCTCCAGTTGACTGATTTCTTGCTGAATGAAATCAAACTTAGACTTGGCAGAAATCAATGTCTCAATAGTATGTATAAAAAATAAAGTATTTTCTAAAGTCAAAATGCTAGTCATTCTAGTAGAAAAGTCATCATCTATTTGTGCTCTCCACTTGATCAATTCCCTAAGTTCACCATTTTTCTTAAAAACTCCTGGCATCAAATCAGAGCTAGGGAGTGTCAATTCTTTCTTCAGAAAATTTGATTTTCTCTCAAAATCACCCAAAAGTATATCATGCTCTACAAGACTTTTCACATTCTGATCCAACGGTTTGATCAAAGGGTCAGGATCATTTTGAGACTTAGACAAGCATCTGTATAATCTCACATTCAGAGATCTCTCAATCCATTTTTTGAAGATTGGTCCAAACTCACTCTTATGCTTATCTAATGATGCAAGCAATATCCTTAGCCTCCTAGCATGGTTAAACAATACTGTGGGATTCAAATTTGTATCAAACGAAATCATAGCCTCTATTACCTTTTCTTCATACTTCTGCTCTAACAAGCTCTTATCTTTCAAATGTTCTTCCCTCAGATTGTCCAATTTTACCCTTTTTCTTTTGAAATGATTTCTTTCTTCAAGAAACTATTGCTTCTCCCAACTGAGCCTTGCATCTAGGTTTGTCTCTGGGTAAGGTGATGGTGGAAATTCAATGATAGGAATTGATGAAGAAGCCACTTGAGGTCTATCAACTATCATTAATTGGGGTGACTTGTGATCCTAGGGTCTTGACAGATTTGCAATCAACTTGTCCTTCTAGATAAACTCTCTTTTAAGCTCATTATTGGACTTAAGTATAGTTTCAAACTTAAGCCTTAGCTCTTCCTTCTCTTGTGCATCCTTTTCTATGCCCTTAACATTGAATTTAGAAATCTCTAAAATGAGGTTTGAAGCCTCTACACCAGAAGTCTCACCTACTCGTTGCACTAACAAATTTCCAGCATACTCTAAAGAGAGAGCCTCTCTTTTTCCTTTGTTTTCTTCCCTCTTAAGGTACCACATAACTAGGGCAACATGATCATCTGAAAAATAAATACCTCTAACAGCTTGCTGTACTTGTTCTACAATGGTGAGGGTCTTTATCTTGCTCTTCCCGACTTGATAAAAAAATATTGCATCTGCAATATCCCATTCTAGAAGAATGAACACCCTTGGAGTATGGACCATAGCCCTTCCCTCCTCAGGAGTAATCTTCTCAAATTTTTTTATAATTTCTCCCTTGGTTTCATTTTCAATCTCTATTATGTCCCTATCAGGGAACTCTTCTTTCTTCTTTTCACAAATCTCTTTAAACTGATTTATCTTCATTCTCCATAAAAATTGAAAAAATGCCCTAGTCTTGACAAACTTGTCATCAATGATAAAAGAATCACTAGCCTATTTCAAAATAGGGTCAATTTGCTTACCCTCAAACTTTGCAATAGCTAGATCGATTTATTTCTCCTTAGGTGCCTCTAGCATTCCTTCTTGCAACTCATCATTGGAAATGAAAATGTTTCCCTCATTCCTCATTTTTACTAAATTTTCAGCTACCCCATGTTCATCTAAGTGTAAGGGGGATTGAGAAGGAGAATAAATATTTTGTTCTGGCCTTGATTACTCTTGTTTTTGCCTTTTAGGAGAGGGTCCTTGCATTATTTGATCATCCATAGGCCTCTTTCCTCTTGAAGTAGAAGGATGACTCTCATCTCTCTACTGTGTTGGTAGAGGAACAGTATAACCACTTCTCTTTTTTATAGTATCAACTCCCCTTGGGGTCAACTTTGTATATCCTGGCTGGCTCAAAATCTACCTAGCTCTCTCAAGGTTTGCCTTTCTTACCACAACTCTTTTCTCATTCACTAGATGCACGATCCCTTCGAAATACTCCATAAGAGCCTCTACCTTTCTAGCAAATGGCTAAAACCTTTCAATGGGTGATAAGTTTTATCAAAATTATTGATAAAGTCTATAGTATTTTTTGTAGATCACCCAGTTTTCATTCTTAATTTCTTTAGTTTGGAGATCAAACTCATTCCTTATTATGTCCACAGAAAAATAGAATTGGTGCCCCATAAGAGCACACCTTATCTTGTCCCTAAACATTCCTAACAAGAAACCCTCATTGTCTACACATCTAACCGTAGCTATAGTCATTCTTTAGGGTTACAAGACTTGGTTTAAATATAGCCACCCTCCTTTAGTGATAACACATTGATGTGCAATTATGATATCTGGGAAGAAAGTCCCTCTTCCTTTACCAATGAGTAGTTTCTTGCAGGTCAGCAATTTTCCTTATAATTTTTGCATATCCTATCATCAGTGGAACTTGGTAGGGAAAAATGTATGGTGCCTTCTTGCAACCATATACTTGAAAAGCTATAGAAATAGGATACAATATAATATCACCAAAATTATGAACTATGGTAATATCCTGACAGTATTCCTTTGGCCTAATCAATCTTAACAATTCTCTTGGAATTCTAGGATTCTCAAAAAATAATAATGTTCTAAGCCTTGAGGCAAAATCTCTATCAAACACAATAAAACTAGCATCAAATCTATCCCATGACAAAACTGTGGTCCATAGCTAAATTTGGAGAGTTTCCCCATTCCTCTCTTTGACAATGTTGATTGTTGAACTGAAAAATTACTCACCTTTATATAAGAACATATGCATCAGCATAGAGTACCACCAAAAGGTCCTACTAACCTTCATATTTTTTATTCCCATCAATCCCTCATGGATTAGGTCAACCAAGTGAGAGGCAAAGTCAAAGATTAGTGCCAACTGGGGATGTAGAGACTGCACCATCATAAACATATAGGGAATGGGCATATGAGTGGTTTCATCATGCCCCAGGATTAGAGTTAGAGACTTATAAAATCATTGTGCACATTTGCTAAATAGATCCAACCTAAATGGCTCTAGTTTTACTTGGGCTAATAACACACTTTGATCTAATTTGGTCCAGAAAATCCCTTAAAGGCCCTATCCTTAAATAATATTTCTGAGCCTCATATACCTTAGTGAACTCATTAAAATCTATCTTTTCTAACCTAACAGAAGGGTCATTTAATGAAAACACTTCCCTAATTTCATCCTCTGTAATGCTAATTAAATCATTTCCATTTACATCCTTGACACATTTAGTCACAAGATCATAACACTTGGCAATTTGAATCAGCAATTCTGCATCCATAAATACTCTAGGGACAACCAATTTCCCTATATCAAATTTCCAAATATTACTAAGGGGGGCACACAAATTCCTTTGTGAATACATTGACCTAAACAAAATAAGACCATTGTGATCCTCTCCCACCCTAACATCCATCATCCAGTTTCCTCTATCATTGAGCCCACTATTTACATAATCCCTAGGGTTTCTTGGGACTAATTCCTTCAGTCTTGCTGCCCCATTGTCTGAATGCGGGAGAAATTGCATCAAGTCTTCAAAAACACCCCTATCTTTGTACTCTATTTTCCTAGAAAACACCCTCTTTAGCGGCATTTTAATTAGGGATTTCAAAACAATGCGCAAATACCAAAGAAAACCCTAAATATTACTAGCTAACAACACAATTCCTTGACAATTTCCTCAAAGCCTTAAACAATTCTTGAATCAGAAATACTACCTACCAGGCACCTACAAAAATCTTCTTGATATCGCTCTAGAAAATAATCCAATTTGCCAAGACACTTATGAAAGAGGTAAAGAATGCAATAATCAAATTGGGTTACATATTGTCTTGCCAACCGTTTGCAATTCATCTGCATGAAGCTCATTAAGTTTTCCATTACTGAAAACTGGTGGCCTTAACATTCACAGGTCACGAGCAATGTCACAGAGTGGAAATTCAAATTTGAACCATCGATCCTTTCTATTTTTCGGTGCATCAAACGGTTAACATGTTCAGCAGCGTAACCCTGTGTTACTTTTCCCTAGATCTGTTCTCGACCAATGAGAACATTTTAAAAAATCATATGCAAAAAACTTTAACTTATCTTTAGCTTTGATCGGGGCAGATAGGTGTCAACTTGTCGCTAAAGCACAATAGAAACACATCAGGGTTACTTGGTTGAGACATAGAGACACCCATTGATGCAACTTAATCGGACGATCATCATAAATCTAAAAACTTCGGTCCCACTTTTACTTTACAAATCCTTTCAACAAATCAACAAATGGAACATTTACAAAAATGAACAAGCGGGACCCTAATTTCTTCCTTGGTGTTTAAACATACTGACAGCTAACAGGTCACCTCCTGCTTTCGGCCAGTCAAACACAAACATGTCATCATGACCTGGAGACTGAGGACCCACCTTTTAGTCCACATCCTACAAACAAGATCAAATGGTCATTGCTATACCGCAGGCCTTAAAAATCATACATCTTATCCCAGTGGTATACCGACAACCATAGGATGTACTTGAGCTTTAACTGTTTGAGAAGGCTGACCCCACTTTAATACTTCACTTAATTATTCATCGAGTCAGAAATTGCCATGTTTACAAAAAACAGGTGGGCGGGCCCTTCTCCCTTTCTTTCTTTGTACCAAACACCCTATCGACTGCCACATCATGACTTATTTCAACCAATAGAAAACAACCATATCAACATGACATGGCAATTTAGGGCCCACTTCATATCTCATCTTTGATACAGAATCAAACGGTCGTCGCTATACCGCAAAGCTTAAACACTTCACAACTTTCCCCAACCATATAACAAAAATTCTAAGATTAATTTGAGCTTTATCCCTTGAAAAAGTATGACCCCATAGCTACTATGTCACTTAAGACAAGTGTCAACCTGAGAGAAATACCATGAAGACTGACAAGCCAAAACCTTCCTCTATTAGCAAAAATTTGATCGAACGCCTGCCGCTAAACTGCAAAGCTTAAAAAGAAGTCAACTTGACCCAATGGTATAACAATAGCCGTTGATGCATTCCTTTGTTTAATCATTAGTGCAACACCAAAGATGGGCCCGCTGAGACATATGTCAACTCATCGCTAAATCGCATGTCAAAAATTCTGACAAGAGGGAGTTCAAGATTTAATGACAATGACTCATTTCAAAAGGTTAGTCACTTGGAAACATTAACAGGAAACTTAGGCTTTGAATGAAATATTAAAAAGGGAGCTCGTTGAAAAACCTAGAGGTATAACATATAAAGTGGTCATTTTAAAAGGGGTCAATATTGCACATGTATATTTGGAAATTTTAATGAGCCAAAAAAGTAATGCTCAAACATAACAATGTTAAGACGAGCTAGGGTTTTCCATCATAATACCTACTGCTAGGTTTGAAAACCAATTTTTTCAAAAATTTAGCATGAGCATGAAAATTTTTAGAATAGTGCTAACATATGCAACCCCTAGCTCTTCTACAAAGGACTATCAGATAACAACCTGATCTGCAAGAACATCAAGAAGTTTTCCACAACTTCCCCAACTTCAACTTTTAGAACCTCTAATTTGACTCACTAACTTTTCCAAGTCATGAACCTTTTCTCTCCCTCAGTTCTATCCCTAAACATCTACCCAAGCCCTCCTTAAGTACTAATCATCAGCCACAAGTCAGCTGGATGAAAACCTTAACTCCCAAAAACAAATAATTAAATGCCATACAAGTCATCTTACAAATGTATAAAAACATTTAATTCTGCATGTCGGCCCAAGACAATGGCTACCAATAATTAATTCCAGCAAGTCGGCTCTCAAATCACACAAAACTCTAGTTTGCAAGTCTGAACTACCGAGAAACAGTAAAATTATCGAGCATGCCAGGCATCGCCAAGCACCAATATCAATTGAGCACTGTAAGCATGATCAAGCAACCATTTCACCGAGCACCAAAGACAACCGAGTTCCTTAAGTGACCAAGATTTCTTCAATGACTGAGAGCGTCGATCAAGCCTGCAATTGAGTAAAAACCAGCCAAAACACAAACACTCCATGTAGTTTGCCAAGGACATAGAATGCCCTTGCCTAAACCTTGGATGCCTCTGCATTAGTAATAGATGTTGAAAATGTTGACTTCTATTAGCTAGTTGAGATAAAAATCTTCTAATTGACTGGAGCTATCCTTGCAATGATCTTAACTAACTAATATTTGTAGGAGAACACATTTCCCTTAGCCAAAACAATAGACCCTAACAATTTTCCTGACGTAACCCCACATGCACATTTCTTGGGATTAAGTCTAATCTTATATTTTTCCATCTGGGTGAATATCTTATCTAGCACTTTCAAATGACCTTCTCTGATTTAGACTTTGCAAGGATATCATCTACATAGTCTTCCATATAGTATGCATCATTTCATGGAAGATACTGGTCATTGCTCACTTATAATTTTCTCCAGCATTCTTGAACCCAAAAGACATGACATTCCAATAGTATGTTCCCCAAGGACATGTAAAAATAGTTTTCTCTTGGTCTTCTAGGTCAATCTTGATCTGGTTATAGCCCGAAAACCCATCCGTTGAGGACAACATTTCATGATGAGCTGTCAAATCAACTATGATATCAATATTAGGCAACAAAAAGTCATCCTTAGGACAAGCCTTATTTAGATCCCAAAAATCTATACATATCATGATAGACTTGTTTGGGTTTGATAGTAGTACAATATTTGAAATCCATTCAACATAATCAATGGCTCTAATAAATCCAACATTCAAAAGTTTCTTCAATTCTTCTTTAACCAGGAGTGCAATATAGGGATGTATTTTTTTGATTTTTTTCTTGACTAGTTAGATCCCTGGTGCAATAGACATGTGATGCATGATAAGATTAGGATCTAAACCTGGCATGTTAGCATAAGACCAAGAAAATTTGATTTGTTTTTCCTTGAAAAATTGTAAATTTTTTTCCCTTTCTGAATCTATTAAAGAAGATGCTACTTGAAGAAGATGCTTGGATTCTTCCATTCCAATGTTGAGAGGCACTGTTGGTTTAATGAGTATTGGTGATTGTTACCGATAAAGATAATTGGGGAGAGTGTCAATGCTTCCATCTTCAGGAACCTCAGAGATATTTTCACCCTTAGATGTGTCTTTTCTTTTTACTTTTTCCATACCTAATACTGCCACAGAGTGGTTTTCACCATTAGATCAATTTATAATTTTTACATTTTCATGATGGAAAGGATTGGAACCCTCTCCAAAATAATCCATATCATTGAGTTAAATATGAAATCCTAACTTATGATCCCTTGGTGGTAGATGATCCTTGATTCCAAGATAATTAATAATTGCATCATCATTATGGAAAATGTCAATTTTAGGATTATTAGGTGAATCCCAATCTATAAGTTCAGGATGGACAAGAGGTAATGGATCAGTTGGGTCAGTTTTAAAGGTGGTAATGGTATTAATAGAAAAATTATCAAGGTTTATGATAGTATCAAAAAGGTCTATTTCCATACTCTCATTCGAATTATCTCTCACAAGATGATTCTCACTTTCCTCATGATTGTTATGAGTAGTATTATACGGGATTAATTCTAATGATTTGATCCTAGAGCTCTCCCTCTCATGGTAAGTGTCACTATAAGTATTAATTCCATCAATTCCTATCTCATCAATACAGTTAGATAATGAATCCCATTCATAATCATTAGACCCAGTATCATCACTTTGTCCTTGATTATCCCTTAGTCTATCAATGAGTTCTGTTGCTATTCTTTGCTTTTCCTTGTCCACATACATTCCATCTTAGTAGAATCCCAATTCCAAAGTATTAGTAAATTTTTTGATAATTGGAGATTTGACCTTTTCCTTTCCTTTATGCTCACATGTTCCTTTTTTATAGCCTAACCCTATTGTATCTCTTTAGTAGTTTGGATTTTTCAAAATTGGTTTTATGATACCATCTCTTTGGAATCCCACAAGTCCACTACCTTCATATCCCATCTTTTGTAATAAAGTATATCCCTTACCATATACATCAAGTGATACATATTCATGTTTTACATCTTTCTCATTCTTTTCTTTATTGAGTAAGTGATTGACATTTCTCTCAACTGATTCTTTAGATATAGTGCCCCCACTTATAAAAGTATCAAAAACAATTTTAGGAGGAGCATCTGATTATTGTTTGGTAATCAGAGACTTTCCATATGAATTAGGAGATAATGGTAATTATTTTATGAATTTTTTTTCCCTAAGGTATACTCCCCCATTCTTTGTTCTTTTTGGTCTACCTTAATATCATTAGATTTGGATGTTGATGCTATATTACTAGGATCAGTGAGTTTTTTTGTAGAAGATACAACACGATTATATGGTACTAAAGATTTAGGAGCCACTTTCACATTGTTTGATGCAGGAGCATCCTGGGTGTAAGAGCAATCTTGCATCACCCAAAAAAATATTTTTGTTTGCTTTTCAATAAGGGCTATCTTGTGCAGAGCTGCTATTTATGGAAACTTACTATTTTTAGTAAGTTGGTCATATGATCTCAGAATGTTCCGATTTCACAGTTGGAGGTTCATCTCAGTCATTTTAGCCTACCAGTTGAGTTTCATTGCCACATCATTAGTATTGGTGAAGTAATTGATGTTTTTGGGTATGAAATCTTTCAGGTCAATTTTGAAGGCCTTAGAGGCTTCAGATCACGATCGACCCTTAGCTGACTGGCACTAGCACTTGTTAGGCACTGTATATCTCATCATGGCATTTCTGAAAAGTGGTTACAATAGAAAAATGAAGTTTCATTTAAAAAGTTATGGCCTCCAGAAGTTGGATTACCTAAAATCATATTTTGTATTTCTTTCGAGCTGACCCTGTTGTAATAGTTGTGAAAAATAAATAATTCTATGTTTAGTCGGCCTAAAGGGCTAAATTTCTGGAACCTTCTCAGGCGGTGGAAATTGCCTATATAAGAAAGGTCTGTAGTGTTGTCTTAGGCAGTTTGGGATAGTTCTGTGTAGTACATTTGGGTATTGATTCGAGGCTTTGTCCTACAAAATATTGTAAGGGAATGCCCATGTGGCTTTGCATATTGTAATTCTGAAAGTTTGTAATTCCACATTTGTGGAGATAATAAGAAGCCAATTTTCTATTCTTGCATATTGTTGTTGTTTCTCTATTTCTGTTATGTGTTTGTGGTATTAAGGGGAGTACCCTTCATCAGTGTTACATTATTGAAAAGGATTGGGATCACCTTTGATAGTTATTTCTTGACCATTGTAAGGAAATTTCAAGCATTGATGATAAGCTGAAGGTATATCATGCATAGAATGAATCTAGGGTTGCCCCAAAAGAATATTATATGCAAGTTCCATGTCAAGTACTTGGAAAAGAATATCTTTGACCAGAGGGCCCACTCTGATAGGTAGAACCATATAACCCTTGGATGATCTCTCCACTTCATCATAAGATTTGATTGTAATTTTCTTATTTGTATCCACAACATTTTAAAAAAATCCCAATGGAAGGAGTAATTTTAAAGTGCATATATTCCAACCAACTCCCCCATGTATGATAACTCTTTTGATCGTATGATTCTGGACAAGGACTTCAATATGGAGTGGAGCATTATGCGATTGGTTAATGACTAGATCATCATGATCGGTAAATGATAGGAAATGTGGAGTATTCAAATGTCCCACCATAGCTTGGAATTGGGCTTGATCTAGATTAGTGGGAACATGAGTCTCTAGTAAATATTTTTCAAGAATATATTTATGAGATGGTAACAAGCATAAAAGCCCTAAGATGGATATCTGGGCATATGTTTTCTTCAATTGATCCAAAAGATTGCATTGATTTGAAATATTCGGTGTGGACTTTGGCACATAGACAAACTTGTTCTGTGAGGTGGAAGGCTTGGATGAGACACTTTGTAGAGTAATCTTTGATTGGGCTCGAGTTGTAACATTAACCGGTTGACTTTCATGCTTTTCTTTCATAGTAATCACATTGACATAATACTGGGAAGGATCACGCTCTGATATATGGTTAACATACTTATAAGATATTGTATTATAGTTGGCTTGGTTATCACTCTTAGTATTGGAAGAGCTTCCCTTCTCATGTTCGGGAAGTGGATCTTTAAAATCCGCATGTGACTCATTTGAAGTAAGTCCATCAAGAATTATCTCACCACTTTCTGTCAAGTCTTGGAATACATGTTTAAGTCTTTGACATTCATTTATTTTATGACCTTTTCCTCTATGAAACTCACAATAATCATTATCATTCCGCCAAGAAGGTTTCACTCTTGGTTCATAGTATCTAATCTTAGGAAGTACAATGAGTTTCTTTGTGATCAATTTCCTTAAAGAAGATTCAAGAGACTCACCTAGAGGAGTGAAATTTCTTCTACGAGGCATAAAAAGGTAACCTTGAATTTGATGAATTATAGTTGGGACTTTGTGATGTTTTTTGATTATTTTGAGTAGGTTGAGTAGCATTAGCCTTTCTTGTAATATTTAGGATAGGTTGTGTTGGTTTAACATTTCAGTTATCACTAATTCCATCATTGACAATATTCTTATTTTAGTTCCAAAATTTTGATTTGTCATTATTGTTGTTATTGAAATTATTTTTATTAGAGATTGAAGACCCAATAATATCTTTAGTGTAGAGTTTGATCTCACCTTTCCTAACCATAGATTCCTCAATCTTGACTCCATTCTCAATGAGATTTTTGAAATTAGGAGGACATTGTAATTACAACCTATAAATCATTTTTGGTGTAAGGTTGTGCACAAAAATATCCATTGTTTGTTGTTCAAGAATTATTTGAAGATATTTGTCAAATAGTTGACGTCATCTTTGCAAAAAGGTAAGGAAAGGTTCCCCATTCTTTTATTGTGCATTACAAAGATCAAGCATGGTGACCTCATGTTTAATGTTATATGAATAATGGGTCATAAATTTATCAATTTTTTGATTGAATGATTTGATTCCTGGTGGTAATTTAGAGAGCCATTCCATGGCTTGTCCTCCTAAACTACATGGGAATAATCACATAAGATAGGTTTCATTGTGAGCTATTTCAATACAACAAGCACATAACTCATGTATGTGGTCATGAGGATCTGAATTCCCTTTGTATTTATCAAATTTAGGCACCTCAAAGTGAGGAGGGAATGGAATCATTACTAGATGCTTTTCACAAGGATAAGGACATATATCATCTAAGGAATATCTCTTTGTAGAAGATCTAGTTTGGATGTCACAAATTTATTGTTGAAGCATATGGATTTTTTGTAAGACAGGGTCCAAATATGTATTAGGTCCTTGTGTATTGTGAGAATTACTAGGTTTTTTGTCTTCCATAGCTCCATGAGCATGTGTTTCTTAGGAAACTAATGCAAGGGAGGATATAGAGAGGGGCCAAAGACAAGCCCTAACCAGATCCACCTTGCAGAGAACACATGCGAAAACAATAAATACACAAGTGAGAGAGAGAATGCCATTATATTTCATATATTTACTTCAATTGAATGATACATGCTAGGCTGTAAGGCCTTCCTAGTTTAGGCTAGATATTACAATAAAGTACATAAGTCCTCCAACATGCGAGGATCTAAAAAAAATCTTCAATCTTCTACCTTCTATCTTCTCTCCAAAACTGACTCCCTAAACTACAACCTGTTGGCAATTTGGCTGAGTTTGATATCTAGATGTTGTCATTATGGAAACATATAGTCTATATAAAGATTGCATATGATAGAGACCAAGTATGACAGAGCACAAAGCAAAATTGCCTAAGTATGTGCAGTATTTTCCCAGTGTACCTAGGAGACAGTTTTGATTGGCGATATTGATTTATGTAAGTTCAGTGCCTACACACTTGAACATAGATACTATGATGACTATTGAAGACTCACCTAATAGTGCAAGTTTGTACATGTACGAAAGAAGTTATGACAGTTTTACCAAAGATAGTGTTAAGCCGACAGGACAGAATATGAAGACAAAATTGGTAAAGAGTTAAGGGATTATTTCGTTTATCAAAATAATGTCTTAATAATATAAAGGGATGACATCCTAGATGTTAACCCTTGGGTAAATATGTATTTTTTGTAAATCTTTATGTTATGTAAAGCCGACTGTAAAAGTTATTATTCCTAATAACTTGTATAAATGTAAGGCATATGAAATGTGAAAAGGAGATGCAATTGTAATGAGATAGATGATATAGCGAAAGATATTGATGTGAAGTTGTGATAGACAACCAAGAAGTATAAGGTTATGTACCTTACTCTATTTTGTAATTAGTAATCATTGTACATTACTTGTTTGGGCAGTGGGCTCATCTTGTAATCATTTGTAATAAGTACTACCAACTCTTAGCAAGGTTGAGGCTTTTAACAAGGCCTATAGTCCCTTAATCAGGACTGAGACACTATATTCTTGTAATAGGCTCCTAATAGGGTCAACATCCTTAACATGATACTTTTGTTTAGTGGATCATTGTGGGTACCATTCCCACCAAGGTTTTCCCTTGGCCAGGGTTTCCTCAAGAAAAAATAATGTGTTATGAGTTCATTTACTTTATTGCTATGCATGTTATTTAGTTTACTATGTTATGCATGTAATAAGATAATCTATTATATCCATAATTTGGCAAAAGGAAAAGTTTTCAGAATACCGATTCACCCCCCCTCTTAGTATTCCCTATTCCTAACAATTGGTATCAGAGCCTAGTTACTTGGAAAAAAATTATTCAGAGAAAGCCTAGCAGCTTGAGTAAGATCTCTATGGATATGGATCAACTATAGAAGAATCTTGATGAAGCTCTTGAACAGATTGATTTACTTACTAAAGAAAGAGATACTCTGAAAGGAAAATATGATGATGCAAAGAACCTTATTGAAAAGTGCAAGTCAGTATGACATGTATGGACAAGCAGCCTATGAGGCTAGAATGCTTTTGAACATTAGTCATAATATCAAGAATAATATCAACAATCTTGATATTTGTATAAAGGACTTGAGGAAGAATTTGGAAACAGGAAAATCTTTGTACATACAGTGTACAAAAATAGAGACCTTGACAACAGAAGAAGATAAGAAGATGAACTTGAAGGAATATTGTTGGAAATTTGGCTGAGTTGATTGCATAGATGTTGTTATTATGGAAACATATGATCCACATGAAGATCGCACAGGTTAGAGAGCAAGTATGACAGAATGCAATGCAAATTTGTCTAAGTGTGAGACAATATTTTCACTAGTGAATCTAGACATACTTTTTGTTTGCGTTGTTGATTGGAGTAAGTTCAGTGCTTGTGCACTTGATCATAGACTATATGATGTCTATTGAACGCCCATCTCAAAGAGCAAGTTAGTACGACATGTACGGAAGAAGTTATGATAGTTTTACCAAAGAAAGTGTCAAGCCGACAGGACAGAATATGAAGACAAAATTAGTAAAGAGTTAAGGGATTATTTTGTTTATCAAAATAATGACTTAACAATATAAAGAGATGACATCCTAGATGTTTAATCTTGGATAAAGTTATTTGTATAAATGTAATTGTAATTGTAAGAAATAAATGATGTATGGAGATGTATGATGAAGTAATGAAATGTAATGAAGTAGTGATATGATGCGAAATATATGAAAGAGAAGTGAAGAGATATTGATGCAACAAGTATAAGGTTATGTACCTTAACCTATTTTTGTAATCAGTGTATATTGTACATTACTTTTTTGGGCAGTGGGCTCATCTGGTAATCACATTTTGTACTGCCAACTCCCAACAGGGTTGAGGCTTCTAACAAGGCCTATAGTCCCTTAATCAGGACCGATACACTATATGTTTGTAATAGACTCCTAACAGAGTCAACATCCTTAACAGGATACTTTTGATTAGTGGATCTTTGTGGGTACCATCCCCATCGAGGGTTTCCCTTGGCTAGGGTTTCCTTGAGAACAAATAATGTGTTATGAGTTGTTTAGTTTTATTGCTATGCATGTTGTTTAGCTTCTTATGTTATGGATGTATAAAGATAATCTGTTATATCCATAATTGGGAAAAAGATAAAGTTTGTAGAATACTAATTCACACCCCCTCTTAGTATTCCCTATTTCTAACAATTGGTATAAGAGCTTTGTTACTTGGAAAAGAATCATTCAAGGAAAGCCTAGCAACTCGAGTAAGATCTCTATGGATATGGATCAACTACAGAAGAATCTTGAAGAAGCTCTTGAATAGATTGACTTTCTTACTATTGAAAAAGATACTTTGAAAAGAAAATATGATGATGCAAAGAACCTTATTGAGAAACTGAAAAACAAGTTGGAAGATCTGAGATCTGAAAAGGAATCCGAAGTTTTTATTGAAGATTGTGATGACAATTTAGAAAAAGAAAATGAGATCCTTAAGCATGAACTGAAGATAGAAAATTTGAAGCTTAGTTTGAAAGATGGAAATGGCAAGAATGAAGCAAATCTAAAATCTGAGAATGAAAGTCTTAAGATTGAAAATGAAGGACTAAAATCTAAACTTGGAAAAGTAACATCTGAACTTGAGAAAGTCAATTTGCAATATGATGAACTTGAGAAATACAATAAGATTGTGAAAGGTTAATTACTCAATCCAAACAACAACTTGAAAGGCTATATTCAACTAGTGAGAAGATTGATGAACAAATATCTTATCAAAAACCATTCTATGATAAGAATGGTCTTGGATTCAACACTTTTAAAGGAAATGATGAAAGAAAGGAACCAGATCTGAAAATATCTGAAAGCATAGATGAGAAGAAGTCTGATCAGATCAACAAATCTGATGATACACCTAAAAAAGAAGAATCACTGAAATAAGAGGAATCACCCAAAGGTATCCAAAGAGAATTCAAAGGTAGATGTTTTGCTTGTAGTATTATTGGTCATATGAAGAGAGATTGCACAAGTAAGCAATTTAAATCTCTTAATTGTTATTGTTATAATTGTCATGATTTTGGACATAGAGCTATTGAATGTAGGAAACCTAAATTTATTGAGAATAATGATGGTAGTAGAATGTTTAGGAATACTAAAAATGCAAATAAGAAACCTACTGAAGATATGAATAGAAGAAATGGAGTAATATGTTATAGATGTAACAAGGTTGGACACATTGCTAGAAACTATAGATCACAAATCAATCAGCCTGGATCAAGATATGGAAATAATGGAATTGTTTGTCAAATATGCAACAAGATTGGACATACAACAAGGTTTTACAGAATGAACAATAGAGTTTTTCATCATAATCTTAATATCAAAAATCATGCAAGAAGAAATGAAGATGCAAGTAATAGTCAGAAAGGATGTTGTAGTAAATTAGATGAAGTGAAGTTTATCAAAAGCATAGACCAAGGAGACATATTCAACATTGAAGTAATAAAAAAGGTGAAGTATCAAAAGGGAAGAATGAATCTTTACCTGACCCATCTCAAAGTACTTAATTTATGAAAATTGTAGTAGAATAGGAACTTAGAATAATGTAGAACTAGATATATGATGAAATAATTCTTATGTAGTTAATGCAAAGTATTTTATGATGTTCTAATGCTATGGTTAAGAGCGCAAAGAAAAATATTATGTTTTGCGAGATCGCAAGAAGTTTTAAGTTTTGCAGGTTAGCAGAAACAACTTTTTGGAAAGAAGTGACAGAAGAATTGAATGCGATGTCAAATCTAAGTGTGAATGAATTAATAAAAGGTCATGATCGGTATTATTTGATGATCAAAGAGAATTCAAGTGTTAAGGAGATCAAAGAGTAGTGATTGGAAGCTTTTTGCAAGGATTTGGCGAAGAATTTTGTGCTGAATCTACGCAAGCCCTAAAATCATGAAATCAAGGTATTTTACTTGACAGATCTTTAAATCAACGAATGAATTAGAAGAAATCATGGATGTTTCTTTAATACACAATGTCAGAGATAAGAATAGACCTAAGTTGAAAAGGTAACCAGTAGAACCCTTGGAAGATGATCATAGGTTTGCTTTATCATCCATACCAGACGAAGTTTTACACCTAGAGAATGTTAGAAGTTATCTTGGATGCAAACTAGAGACTTTCAGTGATAGTGATTTCACTAATGAATATTAGAAGATTTACAATCAGGATATGACACTGAAACAAGGATTTGAATATCTGAAGGATAATGAAATTGTTAAGTATGGATTACAGTATGAATTTGATAATGAAGAATGTACTAAGATTATCTTAAGCATAATTCATAATGGGAAGTTTTGGTTAGAAGAAAGAGTGATAGATATTACATCTAATTTCATTCATGAAGTCACTGGATTATCTAAAACTAGAGCTATTCCTTTAAATGAGAAAAACATGAGGAAAACAATCATTGATAACACAAATTCATCCTATAATGGTAGAGGAATTGTGATTAGTAAGATCAAGCAAGATGATGTGAGATACTTATGCAAGATCCTAACCAATAAGTTTTCTGCAAATTCAAGAGAGGATGACATGGTAGTTGGAATGGTGCATGCAACTTAACTAATGTGTGTTGGCAAGGTACAAGTTGATATGTGTGAAATTATGAGAATTCAAATATTTGAGAACTTGGAGAAGATTAAGAAAACTAAGTATACATAGTTTAGGTTCTCATCCTTAATCACCTATATGTTTTTTCATCTATTGAGAAGATTTCCCTACACCATTGGAAATAATTGGAATGATGGCCAAAATACAATGGAAATGATTAACCTACTATACATAAGACATGTTATTGACAAAGTAAATGAGAGTGTAGTACTGGTAATCAAGACATTTCAGAATATTGTGTCTAGCAGATCAAGGATCCCAAAGTCTCTTGTGGAAAAGTATAAAGATGACATATGTTTTATGGTGGATACTGACTTTACCTATATTGAAGTAGTAGAACCTAGAAAAGAGTTCATAGACCCTCTTGGCTATGAGATAGCTGAGGTAGAGATAGAAGAGTATGTTAGCAGGTTACTTAAGTGTAAATTGGACGCTAAGTGTAATAGGTTTGGAACCTTTAAGGAGAACTTCAACTCTGCAAAGACCTTACTTGAAGAGAAGTAGTCTAAGTAGAGAGTTGAGAGCACTATAAAGAAAATCCTAAAAGATACAGGGATGACAGAGGATGAGTTTTTGGTAGCAAAGAAAACAACATCATCAATCAGAGAGAGTGGACAAAAAGAAGTTTTGTCTATTCCACCTTTATCATCAATTGCAACACAGCAGGAATAATCACAAGTGAAGGTGAAAGTGGAAGAAATTGAGAAGGATCAAGAAGCAAAGATATCCACTAGATCCACTTCCTCCACACCTAGAAAAAGAGTAAAGGAAAGTGCTACTAGACTGGGAAAGAGATAGAAAATTTTAGTGCAACCAGTTCCAAGAAAAATTGCAGAAATAAAAGATGATGTCACTACTATTAAGAAGAAAGCTTGGAAACCTAAAGTTGAAAAGCTTAATGAGAAGATCATTGAGGATGGAGACTTTACAAGAATGAATAAGTTCTATGATCTTTATGATTATGCATAAAGAATTAATCTGGAGAATGCAGTTGTAAAGCATATGATTTTAGCTAATAAGAAGTTTGATATAATTCAGGGATAGATACTTGATGATTTATATAATAAACTTATAAATAGGAAGAAGAGAGCATCAGAGGAGGACACAACTATCAGAGAAAAACTTGTAAGGAAGATTTGTGTAGTAAGAGATGAAACACATTTGAGTCAAATCATGAAAGCCTTAAGAACCCATCTGAGAACCAAAAGGAGAACCATTTAGATTATGGGAGGCAAGTATGAAGAAATTAATTCTGAGACAGAGCAAGCAATAATCAAGGTCATGATAGAAAATGTTGGAGAACCATCACTTGTAGTAGAGCAAGTAGGTGAAATAGAACAAGAGGACATTCCCTCTCCTCCAGCCATTAACATTGAAGATGAAACCATGAATGTAGAAGGAAAAAAGATCACCTTGGAAACTGATGATAATGTATTCAAGAATTTGGAGAACATTGTTGACAATTTGGCCCTTGAAGAGAAGGAAACTACAAAAGGAGAAGAGACAATAGAAGCAATTGTTATAGAACCACCAGTAATAGAGAAACAAGTACCCATTCCCACCGAAGAAGATATCAGTCTTACTCCTAAAACTAGAAAGAAGAATAAGATTGGATCTATGATTGAGCATTTGGGAAAGGAAGTAGATGATGATGATTAGTTGGAACTGATCAAATCCTTGAATAAAATCATTGGCAAGAATAAGAAAGTGAAAAGTCTTGAAGGGAGTCTGAAGGAACTTACTGAGAAGTTATAAAGCATTGTAACTACACAAATTGTAGAAGAAGACCTGATGCAGGAGCATCCCAGGGTAGTTGGCTATCCTGCATGTTTGGGAGATTTGATGGAGTTGTGTGGACTTATTTTCATATGTGAGGGGTTTGGTAGAGTTGGATAAACCCACTTGGGTCTTGGGTAATTGGATTTGATGTATTTAATGGAACTTGGCATGGTCTTGGTTGCTTAGCATGGCCTTGGGGAGCTTGGCCTTGCTTAGGAATTTGGTGCCTATTACAGGCTGTATAAGTAATTTTCCACAAAGAGTTAGAGGCTGAAAATTTCAGGAATTGAAGAGTGTTAGAGTAGTCTTATGTTAGCTAATAATTAAATCATTTAATTATTAGTTTATCATACTCTAGGCTTAAGTTTCACTTAGGCGCTTTATAATTCTTTAGGGTTTTAGCCTTTAGGGTTTCGTGTTTCCTTTTATAAGGATTCACTTCTTTCATTTCAATAAGGAGATTGTATTATTTTCATCATTGTTAATAGAAGATTATTTTCTTGCAACATGGTTTTGCAGTCTCTGGCCTTTTGGCCGCCATAGCTTTCTGTCTTTTTGCTTCTTCTTTGTGACAGTCTTGCATGCAGGTGTTCTTGGGATGATTTGCGTTTGTCAAATCTAACATGGTATCAGAGCTCTCCTATTGTTCGCTGTTCGAGTTTCGTTGAAGCGTGCCAGAAGCAGAAGGTTTTCAAGGGTTTCAGAAGTTTTTTTTGTGGATCTAGGGGGGAGCTGAAATTTGGCTCACCTTGGGCAAAAACGGACACCACCATTGTGTTCGGAAGGCCCAAGAACCCCTAAATCCATATAAAACTTGTCCATTTTGGACACAATGGCATCTGAGGCAAAATTTTTTTGCATACCAGGGCCGTACGGCCCTGGCACGCACTCCGAGGCGGGTACACGGTGATTTTTTTATAAAAAAAATATTTTTTTGGGGGCGGCGCCCAGCGGCCACCCCCGCGCCGCCCAGCAGCAACCGCAGCCGCGGCCACCGCCCGAGCGGCCACCGCAGCCGCGGCCCCCGCCACTGCAGCAGCCTCGGCCCTGCCGCCCGCGCCCTCTGCTCCGCCGGCCCGCCCACCGCCGGCACCAGCGCCGCCTCCCGGCCCCGCTCCGGCCCGCCCAGCCGCCGCCCGGCCCGTTTCAGCCCCCGCGGGCTCCTATTCGCAGCAGCGCGGTCATATGACCGACCAGGGGCTGCGGCCCAGCCCCCGGCGCGCGCCATGCGCCCGGGGGCTCATTTTTTTTAGCCCCTGGGGCTCTTTTTTTGCCTTTTTGGGGGTACCTGGGCCTTTTTCGCTCTACAAGGAGCATACGGGGGCCTTTTTCTGACTTCTTTATATCATCGAAAAGATCTTTCCGAGCTCTTTCCGATGATGGAGGTTAGGGTTTTTGGTTCTACCGTTTCAACAGTGTTTTTTGCTGTTGAAGTCTGATATCTTTTTTTGCCTTTCGGGAGTCATATCTGGCTCATCCGGACTCCTTTTTCGGCAAACGAGATATCGTCGGAAAGCTGATTCTGTGTACTATTCAGTGGCAGAGGTATTTCTTCTAGATTTTGCTCCAGCTTTTCACTCCTCCGAGTTATGCAGTTTATGCCCTCTGGTGGTGTGCTTGGTTCTACAGGTCCGGGGATCTCTTCTTCTGGTTTTTTAGTGCACTCTTCTTTCTGACTTCTGAGCTTGCATGCTCTTTCTGATGTATCTTTGTTCTGTAAACGCACTGAGATAAAGTGCCCTCTTCTGCATTTCTGGGATCTTTTTCACCTGGTTCAGTTTTAGTATTCGCACTCAGTTATAAAGTGCCATGGGGGGATTCTGATGCATTTGCCACTATAGGCGCATCCACTCTTGTCAAGTGAGCGTACCTTCCACGACATTAGCCCATGTAGACTGTGTCTATGACACCGCCCTTTATCCTGTGTGTGTGCTTCTGTTGCACTGTTGGTGTTCCTGGTTCTTCTTCTGCAGCTGTTTCTGGTACTGCATTTCAGTGTTCCTGTCACCTCTCCCAGTTCATCATTATGGGGGGGTTCACCTGTTGGTTCTATTGCTTCCTGGTTCGATTGATCAGCTCTTCAGACACTTGTCTTACACTTAAGGGGGGGTGTTAGAGTAGTCTTATGTTAGCTAATAATTAAATCATTTAATTATTAGTTTATCACACTCTAGGCTTAAGTTTCACTTAGGCGCTTTATAATTCTTTAGGGTTTTAGCCTTTAGGGTTTCGTGTTTCCTTTTATAAGGATTCACTTCTTTCATTTCAATAAAGAGATTGTATTATTTTCATCATTGTTAATAGAAACTTATTTTTGGCAACATGGTTTTGCAGTCTCTGGCCTATTGGCCGCCATAGCTTTCTGTCTCTTTTTGCTTCTTCTTTGTGACAGTCTTGCATGCAGGTGTTCTTGGGATGATTTGCGTTTGTCAAATCTAACAAAGAGGGCCTATATTTCTACTTATGGTTTGAAGCATTAGTTCTAATTCATTCAGAGCTAGGAGATATTATGATTTTACTAAGACATCTATTTTGGGCATTTAATTGTTGTTGTTGGCTGACTTGTGGCATTTAATTTCGGTAGTTGTATTTAATTTATGTTTAGGGCCAACCTATGGATTAGATTGGTATAATTAGGGGTTGTGGGGGAAGTCTTTAGGCATCATTCATCCACCTGGGAGAAGAGGAGGTGGTTGTGGAGTGAGTTTTGAGGAGAGCTAGTAGCTGCGGCTTGGGAAACAAGGAGATTGCTTGGTGGGCTTGCGAGCACAAGTTTAGATCTTCCTTGGGGGTTCCTACCAGTGTGTGGATCTGGGCTAGCTAGGGTTTTGGTTTGGATATTGTGAGATCTTGTGGATTTTCTATTGTAATTGCATTATATTTGGCCGTAACCTGGAATGCCTTACAGCCGGGCATGTTGGATGAAAATATGATGATTCTATTATGAGTATTGACATTGTGTGGATCTATATCTCTGTATTGTTATTATATTCTATTGTGTGGTTATTTTCTAGGGGCTAGGACATCTCCATCGGGGATTCTCCTGCCTTGCACTACATCAAGATCCTTTAGAGAAAGAAAAGAAGGTAATGAGCACTTTTGACAATGAATTCACAACTCTATCTGATATTGCAAAAGTGAAACCACAAGCAGCCTATGAGACTAGAATGCTTTTGAACATTAGTCAGAATATCAAGAATAATATCAACAATCTTGATATTTGTATAGAGGACTTGAGGAAGAATTCGGAAACAAGAAAATATTTGTACATATAGTGTACAAAAATAGAGACCTTGACAGTAGAAGAAGATAATAAGATGAAGTTGAAGGAAGCAAAAATTCTGAATGAATCTAACCTTATTTCTAGCCCCAATGTGAAGGTATGTGATGTTGAGAAGAAAATTCAAACGTTATATGATGAAATCAGAGTTTTGCAAGATGAGAGAGATAAAAAAATGAAAAGATTCACCCTTTTGAAAGAGCATACTTCTATGAAGCTAAGCATTATTGAAGAGCAGTTGGAAGAATGTCTTTTAGCTAAGACATCTTTTTAGAAGTTTAACTTTGAGAACCTCCAAGCATGTGAAATAGCATCTTATGGACTGAGCACACTACTCAATGTGGAAGATTCCATTAAGAAATCATGGGAGAAGGAGTTAGAAGCTATGAAGATTGATTTTTCAAATTGTGTTGCAAGCCTAATGGCTTTGCAATAATGAATTAAGGTATAATATTTTTTGTGATACAGTTTTGTACCTCTCCTTACCTTATTTTGTCATTGTTGTCAAAGGGGGAGAGATATATAGAAGAAAATTGATAGTATATGATAAGGATTGATACCCTTAGGGGGAGTACTATATTAGAGATAATATTTTTTGAGGAGTTATAAGGATAGTATATATTTTATACTATGGCCACAATTTTTGAGATTTTGAAGTTGTACACTTAGCCAATTTTCTCATATGTTGCCACCAATGACAAAGGGGGAGATTGTTGGAAATTTGGCTGAGTTGATTACATAGATGTTGTCATTATGGAAACATATGATCCACATGAAGATCACATAGGTCAGAGAGAAAGTATGACAGAGTGCAATGCAAATTTGTCCAAGTGTGAGACAATATTTTCACCAGTGAACCTGGGCACAATTTTTGTTTGTGATGTTGATTGGAGTAAGTTCAGTTCTTGCATAATTGAACATAGACTCTATGATGTCTATTGAATACCCATCTCAGAGTGCAAGTCAGTACGGCATGTATAGAAGAAGTTATGACAGTTTTACCAAATATAGTGTCAAGCCGATAGGACAGAATATGAAGAGAGAATTAGTAAAGAGTTAAGGGATTATTTTGTTTATCAAAATAATGACTTAACAATATAAAGGGATGACATCCTAGATGTTTAATCTTGGATAAAGTTATTTGTATAAATGTAATTGTAATTGTAAGAAAGAAATGATGTATGTAGATGTATGATGAAGTAATGAAATGTAATGAAGTAGTGATATGATGCAAAATATATGAAAGAGTAGTGAAGAGATATTGATGCAAGAAGTATAAGGTTATGTACCTTAACCTAATTTTGTAATCAGTGTATATTGTATATTACTTGTTTGGGCAGTGGGCTCATCTGGTAATCACATTTTGTACTGCCAACTCCTAACAGGGTTGAGGCTTCTAACAAGGCCTATAGTCCCTTAATCAGGACTGATACACTATATGTTTGTAATAGACTCCTAATAGGGTCAACATCATTAACAAGATACTTTTGATTAGTGGATCTTTTTGGGTACCATCCCCACTGGGGTTTTCCCTTGGCCAGGGTTTCCTCGAGAACAAATAATGTGTTATGAGTTGTTTAGTTTTATTGCTATGCATGTTGTTTAGCTTCTTATGTTATGGATGTATAAAGATAATCTGTTATATCCATAATTGGGAAAAAGATAAAGTTTGTAGAATACTAATTCACCCCCCCCTCTCAGTATTCCCTATTTCTAATAGTTATGCATGTATTAAGATAATCTATTATATTCATAATTTGGTGAAAGCAAAAGTTTACAAAATATTGATTCACCCCCCCTCTAAGTATTCCCTATTTCTAACAATTGGTATCAGAGCCTAGTTACTCGAAAAAGAATTATTCAGAGAAAGCCTAGAAATTGAGTGAGATCTCTATGGATATGGATCAACTACAAAAGAATCTTGATGAAGCTCTTGAACAGATTGATTTACTCCTTGAAGAAAGAGATACTCTAAAAGGAAAATGTGATGATGCAAAGAACCTTATTGAAAAGCTGAAGAATAAGCTAGAGGAACTAAAATCAAAAAAAGAATCTACAATTCAAGTTGAAGATTGTGATGATAATCTGGAAAAAGAAAATGAGATCCTTAAACATGAACTGAAGATAGTACATCTGAAGTTGAGTTTGAAAGATGGAAATAGCAAGAATGAAACAAATCTAAAATTTGAGAATGAAAATCTGAAATCTGAGAAAGATCTAAAATCTAAACTTTGTAAAGTGACATTTGTACTTGAGAAAACCAAATTGCAGTATGCTAAACTTGAAAAGTACAATACTATTGTGAAAGGTGAATTGACTCAATCTAAGCAAAAACTTGAGAAGCTATATTCTACTAGTGAGAAGATTGATGAACAAATTTCTTATCAAAAGCCATCCTATGATAAAATTGGTCTTGGATTTAACTCATCTAAAGTGAGTAAGGAGAGCAAGGAACCAAATTTGAAAGTTTTTGAAAACATAGAAGAAAAGAAATCTGATGAAGTTGTCAAATTTGAAGATACTCATAAAGAAGAAGAACCATCTAAACAAGAAGAATCACCTAAAGTTATGCAAAGATAATTTAAAGGTAGATGTTTTGCATGTAATAATTTTGGTCATATGAAGAAATATTGTATAGGCAAGCAATTTAAACCTCTTAATGGTTATTGTTATAATTGTCATGGTTTTGGACATAGAGCTATTGAATGTAGGAAGCCTAAATTTAATGAGAATAATAATGGTAGTAGAATGTTTAGAGATACTAACCATGCAAATAAGAAACCTACCGAAGATATGAACAAAAGAAATATAGTAGTATGTTATAGATGCAACAAGGTTGGATACATTGCCAGGAATTGCAGATCACAAATCAATCAGACTGGGCCGAGATATAGAAACAATGGAGTACTTTGTCAGATATGCAAAAATTTTTGCCATACAACAAATTTTTTCTGGATGAATAACATGAGGAACCCTAACCCTAGAAGTCATGCAAGGAGAAATGAAAATGCTAGCAACAGTCATGGAGGTTGTTGTAGTAATTCAAAAGAAGTGAAGTTTATTAAAGCCACAAATCAAGGAGATACATTCAGCACTGAAGGTAATCAGAAAGGTGAAGCATCTAATGGTAAGAGTGAATCTCTACCTAACCCATCTCAAAGTACTTAATTCATTAATAAAATATAGTAGAATAGGAACTTAGGATAGTGTATAAGTTAGTATAGGATGAATTGAGTCTTGTGTATTTGATGCAAGATAGTATATGATGTAGTGACGCTATGGTTAAGAGGGCATGAGTTAATATGCTGTTACACGAGATCGCAAGAAGTTTTAAGTTTTGTAGATAAATAGGAACAACTTTTGGAAAGAAGTAGCAAAAGAATTGAATGGGATGTCAAAATCTAATGAGATTGAAAGATTAAAAGGTTATGATCGATATTGTTTGATCATTAAAGAGAGTACAAGTGTTAAGGAGATCAAAGGAGTAGTGATTGGAAGTAGTTTTCAAGGATTTGGTGAAAGAATTTTGTGCTGGATCTATGCAAACCCTAAATCACAGAATTGAGGTATTTTAATAAGAAAATCTATCTATCAATTAGAGAATTTCCATAAGATATGGATGTTTCATTGATTCACAATGTGAGAGATAAGATCAGACCTAAGACTAAAAGGGAACCTGTAAAACCCTTGGAAGAAGACCCTAAATTAGCTTTATCATCCGTAGTAGATGAAGTTCTGCATTTAGAGAATGTTAGAAGCTATTTGTGATGTAAGCTTGAAAGCCTCATGATAGTGATTTTACTAAGGAATATGAAAAACTTTACCATCAGGATATGTCAATGAGAGTAGGGTTTGAACATTTGAAGGATAATGAAATCATAAAGTACTCTTTAGAGTATGAATTTCATGATGAAGAATGCACTAAGATAATTCTAAGTAGAATACACAATGAAAAGTTTTGGTTAGATGATAGAGTGATAGACATGACAACAGACCTAATTCATGAAGTAACTGGTTTGTCTAAATCTAGAGTCATACCGTTTAATGAAAAAAATGTGAAGAAAACTATATTAGACAACACTAAATACTCTTACAATGGAAGAGGTATAGTGATTAGCAAGATACAACATGATGATGTTAGATATTTGTGCAAGATCCTTATAGTTAAATTTTTGTGCTAATTCAAGAGAAGATGGCATGGCAGCTGGAATGATTCATGCAGCCTACTTGATGTGTGTTGACAAAGTACATGTAGACATGTGTGAAATCTTGAGAATTCAGTTATTTGAGAACTTGACGAAGATAAAGAAGACTAAAAACTCCCAGTTTAGATTCTCATCATTGATCACTTATATGCTTTTTCATTTGTTTTAAGAAGATTTCCATTTACAATTGGTCATGATTGGAATGATGGAAAGGCCACAATGGAAAGGATAAACATGGTATTCAGGAGATATCTTATTGACAAGGTCAATGAGAGTGCAGTTTTATGTTGGAAAGTTGTCTATATTGAGATATATGACTAGATATAGTGTTTTTATTATGGAAACAAAGTCATATAGTAGTTTGGAGTCAGTGCACTAAGTGTAAAGATCAAAATTCAGTTAAGTGTTAAAGACTGGACAACATACAGAGCACCAGAGACTCAGAGCATTAGCGCACATGTGTACGAATGAATTATGGTATGTGCCTTGGAAGTTAAGGTTTTTAGACTATACTTATACTTAGTCTAAGAGTGCATAAGTAGATATGCAAAGATGTGAAAGTTATAGTTAGTTGAAGTTGCACAACCAGTGTGTGCCAACAAAGAACAGAGCATGGAGCTGACAGTGACTATTTTGGTTTGTGATTATAAATTAATGTTGTAGAGGCTATGTGCCCATTGTATTTAGGTTGCTGACATATGTAAATGTATAATTGTAAGCATGCTTAAGTCAAGTCTTTTGGAAGTGCTATTTGTAATTAGTTATAGGGCTGACCTATTTATGTATTTTGTATAAGTGCATAAATATAAGGTGCACCCATTATATTCAGTATGGAAGTGAAAGGAGAGCTATGATAAGCATAGCATAGGAATGCAAAGTCAGCATAAGATGTATTAGAGCTTTTCTAAAGGTTAAAGCATTAGCACAACAAAGGAACTAATTTGACAAGTAGTGTCATAGTAAATAGTTCACCTGCAGATATAGTGTGTATTTGATTCAGAAGGTTGTAGCCTTTATCATTTGAGAAGTGAGCTCTAGGATAGTGAGTCCACTCCCCTAATAGGGATCATTGTAAAAGACTCTTAACAGGTTTTGACCCTTAACAAGGTCTACTGTACTAAAAGAATTGTAAAGCTACTCCTAATAGGGTAAAGGATCTTCTAACAAGGATCACAAAACACTAGTGCAGATTACTAGTGGGTATCAAGTCCCATCAGGGTTTTTACCTATTTGGGTTTCCCCGTAACCATATTGGTGTCATGTGTTGATTTCATGTTTCATGTTTATGTGAATGTTTAATTCAGTTCTTAAGCATTTATGTTCTGGATAAAGATTAAGGAAGAAGTTAAAATATAGTGAACACTGATTCACCCACCCCCCCCCTCTCAGTGTTCCCATTCCTAACAATTAGTAACAGAGCTCTGGTCCTCAGCAAAGAAGTTTAACCACTTGAGGAGATCATGGATAAAGAAGAAATGAAGCATTTGAAGAAGAATCTTGAAGTAGCTCTTGAAGACCTGGACAATTCAGAAAGAGAAATTGAAGAACTAAAAGAAAAAGTTAGTGATGCTCAACTAGTTATCAAAAGACTAAGAAAAGATTTGAAAGGATGCTCTAACAGTGATCTTGAAGAAAAAGTCAAGAAGTTGAATGAAGAAAATGCATTCCTATTGAGTTAGCCTGAAGAATTTTATGACAAACTGATGAACAATCAAGATGTCTACAATGAACAATCCAAGGAGAACCTTCAACTGAATGAAGAACTAAGGGAAGCTAACTTAGAAATCTTGGAGCTAAAGAATATCAAAGAAATCTTGGAATCTGAATTAAAGAAGTCAAAGAATCATATTGACAAATTACACACTAGTTCTAAATTTGTAGAATCACAGTTGTATGCAAGAAGAATCAAAGGAGACACTAGCTGCATTGGATACAATGAAGCACAAAATCAGATTGACAGTATGCAAGCAAGAAAGGATTCACAAAAGAACTCTACTGATACTGAGAAGACTGAAGATCAAACCAAAGACAATAGTGATCCTCCTAAGAATGAGTGCAAGCTTGTAGAATGCACCTGTTTTGCATGTAACAAGCATGGACACATTACAAGGAACTGTATAGAGGTAAGACCTTTCAATGGTTATTATTATACATGTAATAGAGTTGGTCATAGAGTAATAAATTGCAAGACTAGTAAGAAGAGCATGATTCAGCATGATCAAAGAAATTAGAATCAGACCAATGCAAGAAGTTCTCAGAATGTTACATGTCAGATATGTAACTATAATGGTCATACAATGAAATAATGTAGAATGGAGACACATGTCAATGCACCAAGGAATAATAGACCTCCAGTGATTTGTCACACCTATAACAAGGCTGGACATATCTCAAAGTTTTTTAGATCAAGGACACAAGGTCAAGAAAGCCCTAAAAAGGCCAAAGAATCAATTTTTGATCCTGGAGTAAAAGTCAAGTTTGTGAAGGCCTCAGAAGATGTGAGCTTGATTTGGTTAGATGGAAAGAAGGACAATGTTGATGAGAATGTATTGGATGCATCCCCAGTGGATGCACCCTCTACATCTGCATGAATGGCCCTTAGGGTCATAGGGGGAGCTAATTTAGTTGTAGACCCCTGTGTGGCTAGTATACTCATCCTCAGAGTATGTACCTTTGGACTTAAGCTTTTGGAGTGTATAGGAACTTGTGTGCAAGAGTGCACATGCTGATTGTTAGTGGAGCTCAAGTTTGAAATTTTGTAGTGGTAGCCTGGGTTACGTGAGTTGCATTAATGGTGAATTTCTTAGTTTAAGTGCACAAAAAGTTGTTTGTTCACTCATTGCAATCATAGTCAGAGTGATTGGAGAGAAGATTGAGCCTTGGAAGTCATTGTGAAGATTTGGAGATTAAATTATCAGTGTTTGCAGTGCATTTGATCGGTTGCAAGAAACCCTAACTCGTTGCATTGATTCAAAAGCTATCAGAACATCTCAGAGATCATTTGGAAAGTGAATATCAAGTAAGTCATGGCCACTCCTATTGTTTTTGATGTTGTTGAGAAGAAGAGGTATGTTTTCAAGAGGCACCCATTTAAATCAACCCTAGATGATTTAGAGGGAGCATTCTCCCACACACCGATGAACATCATGCATGTAGAAGACATAAGGCTTACATCTATTGTAAGAAGGAACCTATTGGGATGGATAGGTTAAGGGCCCATATGGACACAATGTTGAAACTAGACAAAATGGTCATGCATGAATACACCGAATGAAATGATCACCCTGTTATTGAATATGCCATGACATATGAATTCTATGAAACTGAATGGATAAAGATATTATTGAGCATAATCCATGATGATTTGTTTTGGATTGGAGATGTACCAGTAAGAATCAAAAGAGACTTAATTCATGAGATGATAGGCCTTTCTAAGACAAGCGCCATCCTTCCTATGGGTAAGGATGTCAGGAAAATGGTGGAGCAAGTGTGTAAATCTAGAAATGATAAGCGCGGCATGACTATTGAGCCTATAGAGAAAGGATGCAGATGAGTTACAAGATTCCTGATAGTATTGTAGAGAAGTATAAGGATATAATATGCTTCATGGTGGAGATTGATACTACATGTATGGAAGCTGTGGAACCTAGAACTAAGTGGATTCATCCACTTGGGTATGAGGTTGAAGAATAAGTTCTTGAAGCTTATGCACAGGTATTGCTATTAGTCCCTAAGGATGACAATGAACCTAGGTGGGGAACCTATGAAGAGAAGACTAGAGAAGTTGATGCTAAGTTGAATAGTGCTGCAACAAAAAGAAAGGATGCAAAGGTCACATCCGAGATCCTAAGAATACATGGTGTATCAAAAGAAGACCTTGATAAAGAAAGGGATGAGAAGATTTCCCTAGAATTGAAGAGCGCAATAGAAAAATAAGAAGATCCCAAAATGAAAAAGATAAAAATTGAAAAAGATGACAGTCAGAAGGATAAAGAAGACAATACTCCTTCTATGCCCAAAGATACTCCTCCGGAGTATAAACCAATGGTCAAGAGGAAGAAAGAAGCTAGCACTGATCATCCATCCTCGTGAGCTAGAAGGAGTAGAAGAAACATTCAAGCACCTCCTAAGGTAGGATTCAGGCCTAGCCTTAAGGTTTTGAGCTCTAGAATTATTGATGAGGGCATAATTGATCAAGTAGGGAAACATTATGAATCATATAGTGAGATTGATAAGTCAGAAATTCATGGTATGATTATCAAGCATATGATAAAGTTCAAGAAGACAGTTCTTGAATTGAAAATAGAAATTCCAAATAATGTATGGGGCATTTTAGAACACCTAAAGAGACAAGATAATGAGGAAGATCAAAGAATAAGAGAAAAAGTATTAGAAGATACACTGCCTGTATGTTTGAAAGATGAAGAAGCACTAATATTGAATTTGGTGAAACTGCACCTAAGAACTAAGATGAGAAATCTTCATATCATGAACAAGGACTATGAGTTGATAATGAAGGAAACAAAAAAGCATTTGAGAAGTTGTTGTTAGAACAATAGATCAAACCACCTACTGCGTCCATCACTCATGCACCCATCAAGGAAGATAAAGTGGCAGAGCCCAGTAATGTACCAATGACAGGTCCTCAGGACTCAACGCCCATAGCAGAAACTCAAATAGAAGTAGATCAGCCTAAGCCCATGATAGAATCACCCAAAGATAGCACAATTATCATAGATAATGTGGAAATAGCCATGGAGGCTACTAATAAGGACTTGGAAAAGTTTGAGGAAGCATTTGTCAGCACTAAGGAAGCAAAAATCCTATGTAGCTATCCCTCCCACTCAACAAGAAGAAGTATATATAGAAGATATATCTGATGAGAAAGAAGAAGAAAAGAAAGGAGTAGAGGTAGAAAAAAAAGATGAATCTTCTGTTGATTTGGTCAAGGTGAAGCAAGAGGTGATGGATAGCACTCCCATCACTCCCTCCTCAGCATTTTTGTCAAGTTTCACACCTGACACTAGCAGTTTGGACTCCTGGAAGGAAGAAGACCTGATTAAGTTTATCATCCTGGCTATGGAGAAGGCTAAGGAGAAGCAAGTAATGAGAATTCCTCTCTTGGTGGAATCATTAAATATTTTGAACAGTTTGCTGCCAGAGGATAAGAAGATGGTAAATGTACATTCAGTTGATGATGTGAGCATAGTCATCTCTCAGTTCAAAGTTAATTTTTCAAGCCTAGAAGAATCTGTGGCCATAGTGGCAAAGGAGAAGTACTTAAAGAAGAAACTCAATGAGCTGATGAGTAATTTTGCACTAGACTTGAACTCTCTTAAGTTTGGTCAGGCATCATTGAAGGAATTTGCAGATCAAGGAAGGAAAGTCATTTCAGAATCCATGGATCAGGATAAGTTCACTGATGCCCATCTTAAGAAGATAAAAAATGCAGAGGCAATGATTGAGAAGGTGAAGAACTCAGTGTGAGACACATCCAATGATGTGAACATGTGTAAAAATGTCTATCAAGGTTAGTTAGACATAATCGAGAAGGTAGAGAAAGAAATGGAGAAGATAAGGTCTAGACAGACTCAATTGAGGAATGCTCTTACGCCCTCACTAGACATTCTCAGTTAGAACATAAAGGAGATTGATGCGACTATGATAACCTATGATCAAGGTCCGAGCATAGAATTGGAGAAGATGGAGAAGCTTCAATATGCACTATGCGCCCATCTACAGATAGTCAATTCTTTGATAACCTTTTGGAAGAAGGAGATCCAAAAACTCAAGATTGCATATTCAGATGTTTTCCCTCTGTAAGTGTATCTAGATAAAGTTTTTAATGCACCTTTGTCATTAATGTCAAAGGGCGAGTTGTATAGAATATGGAGTATGTATATAATGTATAGAAGACAAAAAAAGTTTTGTGTAAAGGGACAGTTAGAGACTTGGCCATATTCCTTTGTTGCCATGAATGAAAAAGGGGGAGATTGTTGGAAAGTTGTCTATACTAAGATATATGACTAGATATAGTGTTTTCATTATGGAAATAAAGTCATATAGCAGTTTGGAGTCAGCACACTAAGTGTAAAGATCAGAATTCAGTTAAGTGTTGAAGACTGGATATCATATAGAGCATCAGAGACTCAGAGCATCAGCACACGTGTGTAAAGATGAATTATGGTATGTGCCCTGGAAGTTAAGGTTGTTATACTATACTTACAGTTAGTCTAAGAGAGCATAAGTAGATATGAAAAGATGTGAAAGTTACAGTCATTTGAAGTTGCACAGCGAGTGTGTGCTAGCAGAGAATAGAGCATGGAGCCGATAGTGACTATTTTGGTTTGCGATTATAAATTAATGTTGTAGAGGCTATGCACCCATTGTATTTAGGTTTTTGACATATGTAAATGTATAATTGTAAGCATGCTTAAGCCAAGTCTTTTGGAAGCGTTATTTGTAATTAGTTATAGGCCCAACCTATTTATGTATTTTGTATAAGCACATAAATATAAGGTGCACCCATTATATTCAGTATGAAAGTGAAAGGAGAGTTGTGATAAGAAAAGAAGAGGTATGTGAAGTCAGCATAAGATGTATTAGAGCTTTGCTAGAGGTCAAAGCATCAGTGCACCAAAGGAATTGATCTGATAGGCAGTGTCACAGTAAACAGTTCATGTAATACCCTCTGCTATGATGATACTTGGACTTTCTAATTTGGACATTCTATTATGATGGTTAGAACTATATATTTACATTTATGTTTTATGGATGATGATATGTTTATCAAATGATTGATATGTTCATTTACAGTTATCATTTATATGTTTATGAGATTAGAAAATCATCTATTTTTATATGTTTTATGAATCTAACCATTATCATGATGTTTTATGTTTCATGAATATGTGTCTGATGTGTTTTCATGACTTAGGACAAAGTCAAAGTTACTCACTTAGTTGAGGTCCACACGATGTATCGAGCCTAGTCATCTGTTTTCATATATCTGATTTGTATGTATATCCATATGTATATATATGTATCTCTACTTGGTGATGAGGATTGCAAGTACCAGGTATCGTCTCCACCTGGCTTCATAGGTTTGAGCGATCCCTCAAAATCCTCAATTGTTGTTGTTGTTATGGAGATATCACTAGGTTCCACAAAAAAAAAACTCCACCTCTAATCCTTTTATCCTTAGGTGGGGAGTTCCCGAGTCACTCCCTTGTGTGGATGTATTATGTGATCTCTCAGTTTATTGGTTTTGTGCATCTTGTAGCTAGTTTCTTGTCTTTTGCATCCATTGAGAATGAGGTTTTGAGTATGGCAGTTTTATCTGTCTTCATGGTATGCTCAATTTTGTTAGTAGATTATTGATGTGAGTTATTGTTCATTTGAGGGTATGATTTAGTAATTTATCTTTAGTAGTAGCTACTATTATACTAGTATATCTTGTTAGGAACGAGTTGGTATGTGATTAAATCATGTGATTTTAATATCAATAATAATAAATAATTTTATGTTATTATTTTATAATACTCATAATAACAAAGTGTCTATGGCAATATTAATAATAAATGTTTTAAATAATAGTGGTAAAATCCAACTTATGTTAGTAGCTACCTAATATATATTTTAGAATGTGGATTAGTGTATGAATAAATAATATGTTTTATAATAATGTTATTCATAATATTTAATATTAAAAATAATGTGTCTTACTTATTGTATATGTACCATAAGCATATGGGTGCACACATATGCCTATGAATACATATATAAATAAATAAATATATTATTATTATAAATTAAATTAATTATGTGAAGGGAAATTATTATGAGGCTATGGTAAGGTTATGATATATTTTATTTGAGAAATGCATTTGGTAATTACCATAGTAAACAAGTTAGCAAAACTATTCCTAAAATATTTATTATTTATCTTGTCATCCTCAAACTTAGGAGACATAGATTATAGTTTTATTTAAAATTTATTTAACCCTTTACGGGAATGGTTTTACAAACCGCCTCATTAATGGATGATCAGTGGATAGTTGCATCAGTTGGAATACTTGTGCAACTACTCCCCAATCTATTTATAGGAAATACTTTCTTGTGTGTGGAGAGTTGGCATAGGAAATTTTATTTGAGGAGAGGCTTTATCTCTGTTAGAATTTGCTATAGTTTAGAGAAGAGAGAGAATTGATTTTTATTTGAGAGGACATGAATGAGATTGCTTCTGGAAGGGGTTGGGGCTCCCCTATAGAGGGAATTTGAAGGAGTGCTTGGAGTAGTTTGGAAATCTTGGATCTTCTGCTCTCCAACGGTTTCACTTCGCAGGACTCCAGGTTGGTATCCATCCTAAGAAATAATGCTCTTTATGAATATGTGTTCTTTAAATCTATTTGACTACTTCTCTATATGTTTGTTTGCTTCTGTATGTTGTAGAACATTTTGTATTCTGTAAGCTGTTTATATGTTATTATATTCTGTGAGCCATTTATATGTTATTGTATTCTATTAGGCGTATATACATTATTATATTCTATCATTTGTTGCTATATCTTAGTAGCTGTTTATACAAATATATATAAATTTCTATAATAATGAACAATGACAACCACTTATTTAAGTATAGGATGAATCGGAGATTGGATTATTTGTATTTAGTTTATTTATTAGTCAGAAATACGGGTAGTATTTTATATTTAATTTGTTTTCATTAAACTGATTGTGTCATTGTTGAAATCCCTGTGTTTATCTATTCTCTGTCATTATTTAAATCTATGTCATTCCACCTAGCGATCACATTTTCTGTTGTTAAACATTCTGTTTCACTCCAGCAAGCAATTGTGTTGTCAGTCATTAAACATTCCCTGCCATTTTTTTCGAGTTGTAATATTGCATTATTATATTCATGTTCTTGGATTAGGGTTTTATATTGTTATCATTTATTTTATAGTTATATTTCAATCCCGAGTTGAACTTAGTATTATTAAGGTTTTGTTATACGAATATAACATGTATTTAATACCTTGTCATTAAACAACGTGCGCAGGTTTTATGTCATAAAAAAATGTGTGCGTTTAAGGGTTAGGCATAAATTAGATGATTTAATATTTGTGCAACTAGAGCATAGTAGAACATTGAGTTTATTTATACAAGTACAACATTTAAGTATAAGTTACGATACTTTAATTTACGATACTTTAAGTTACGATACTTTAATTTACGATACTTTACTTTAATTTATGATACTTTAATTTCTTATACTTTAAGTTATACTTGTCTAAAGGAATTAGGTACCTTTTCAGATGATTGGGATAGGTTTCAGCTTCCTAGGAGTTAAGATGCAACTTCTAGATTTTAGATTTTTCAAAAAAAATCAGACTTAGTTAGATTTCAGGCACGTGAGATTTTATAGAACTTTGTGTTTTGGCATGTGAAATTTTGTGTCAACTTTGAAAATGTTCATTACTTATTGGTGGTAGTTATATCCAGTGTATTTAGATGCTTTAATAGGGTAGGTTGTTTGTGTAGGAAGCATGATTAGGGTTTAGGATTATCTAAGAGGATCAAGACCATTCTAAACATCCTTAAACGTTCCTAATTTCCCTAAACATCCATAAACTATCTTATTATTTTCTATTCTTTGATGCGGTTCTCAAATGTGTTTATGATACATTTTTACTAGATGTATGATGTATTTGTGTTGTGTGGGTTAAGGGTAGAAAACCTAACAACACCAAGTGAGTGGCTCTCAGTGCGGGGCCGGGGCCCTAAGTGGCTAGAACTAGGATAACCGACTAAAGAGTTATTTAACAAGTGGAAATTTAATTAAAATTTATTGGAATGGGTTCAAATAATAAAAATATTAATGGATACCTCACCCATGCCATTAGCACTAGTAAAGGCTATGGATGGGAGTGGGAGAAGGTACCTATGCGTAGGTACGATCAAATGGCACTTGTCTGTATGAAAGGAATTTGATCCCGCATGTGCCTACTTGGGGGCCTGGGCCCAGAGAGGCTAGTACCAGGACAACCCAAGGGGTGAGGGCTATGTGATGACACTCACTTACGTTGTTGCTTAGATTTTCTACCAAGCCTTAGAACCTTATGGGAAAAGATTTATACTTTGATCTTCTTTTCATTTGCTATTTGGGAAAGGTTACCCAACCCTAGGAATGGCCTAGCTATCCCTTCTTTGTGGACCTTGGTGTTTATCCCCTAGCATGGGGGAGTGGGCCTTTTGGCATCCATGTGGTTGGGTGGTAAATCTTTTTATCGAGGTATCTTTTGCGGATGCAGTGTTGGAAGATTCATGCTTGCTTAATGTACCAATTTTGAAGAATGAAGACTTCGTAATTATCTTTCATGATGTAAAATTATCGTTACCTCCCAAGAGGAGATGAATGTAGTGTAATCTTTATTGTATTTCAAATGATGTATTTATAATGGGTAGACTTAGGAAAAAGGAAAAGGGATATCACAAACTTTATGTATATGATGTGTGTTGAAAAGAAAAGGATTTTGTAACATTCCAAGTTAAGTAGTATGTTTTTCATTATTGTTGATTAAGTGAAAAGCTATTGAAAATCAAATGTAATAATTGTAGTGTATCAAATGATTTAGACGATTCTATTTTCTTTAAAAGTTCTATTGTTCATAAAGGGTACTTAGGAAAATAGATGGGTTTAAATGGAATATTGAAATGAAAGTACTTTGAATTTCTTTGTAAAGAATCTTCAAATGATATGAAGTAGTTTGCTTTAAGAAGTAAATCTTGTTGTTAGTATACTTACAGGACTTAAACTAATTGTTCATAAAATAGTAGGGAACCTTGGGAGGAATCTAAGTTTAAGTTTTTTTCACATAATTCTTTTAAAAATTCAAAATATTTCATAAATCATTACTTAGGTTTTTCTTTTACAAAGAGAATCTTTGTTCTCTTCGCCGGTTCCCTTGCGGGGCATGATAGTTCACCTACAGATATAATGTGTATCTGATTCAGAAGGTTGTAGCCTTCATCATTTGAGCAGTGAGCTCTAGGACAGTGAGTCCACTCCCTTAACAGGGATCATTGGAAAGGACTCCTAACAGGGTCTGACCCTTAACAAGGTCTACTGTACTTAAAGCATTGTAAAGCTACTCCTAACAGGGTAAGGATCTTCTAACAAGGATCACAAAACACTAGTGCAGATTATTGGTGGGTATCAAGTCCCACCGAGGTTTTTACCTATTTGGGTTTCCTCATAACCATATTTGTGTCATGTGTTGATTTCATGTTTCATGTTTATGAGAATGTTTAATTCAGTTCTTAAGCATTTATGTTCTGCATAAAGATTAAGGAAAAAGTTAAAATACAGCGAACACTGATTCACCCCCCCCATCTCAGTGTTCCCATTCCTAACATTTTAGTAATTAAATTTTTTTAGAATTTGATGAAAAATAGATCAAGAATCCCTTAGTTAATTGTTGAAAAGTATAAGAATGAGATATGCTTTATGGGTGACACTAACTTTACATTTACTGAAGTAGTTGAACCTAGAGTAAAGTTCACAGACCCTCTTGGCTAAGAAATTTCTGAAACTGAAGTAGAAGAATATGTGAACAGATTTCTTAAGAGAAAGTTGGATATTCATAGCAACAAGTTTGGGACTTTTGAGGAGAACTTCAAATTTGCAAAGTCTATTTAGGAAGAGAAACAATCTAAGAAAAGAGTAGAAAGTACAATTAAGAAGATTCTGAAGGATACAATATTGACAGAACAAGAGTTTATGATTGCAAAGAATACAACAACAACACTTAGAGACATTGGACAAAAGGAAGTTTTGCCTATTCCACTCCTATCAGCAGTTGAAACTGGAAATGTGAAGCATAAAGTGAAAGTAGAGCAAGAAGAACAAGAAGTTAGAAAATCTACATGATCAACTCTACTAAGGAAAAGAGTGAAAGAAATAGCTACTGGACCAGGTAAGAGAAATAAGACAATAGTGCCACAAGTGAAAAGTAAAATAGTAGAGATAAAAGATGATGGAGGTATTCAAGTGAAAAAGAAGACATGGAAACCAAAGATTGAGAAGGTAAATGATCAGATTATTCATGATGGAGATTTTTCTAAGATGAAGAAGTACTATGATCTTTACAACTATTCAGAAAGATTGAATTTGGAAAATGAAGTTGTGAGACACATGATCCTAGTAGATAAGAAGTTTGACACAATTCAAGGTAAGATAC
Source organism: Chamaecyparis obtusa (assembly GCA_027943335.1). Lineage (NCBI taxonomy): Eukaryota > Viridiplantae > Streptophyta > Pinopsida > Cupressales > Cupressaceae > Chamaecyparis > Chamaecyparis obtusa. Next base: position 1,151,544 of record BSBK01003377.1, on the reverse strand, counting down.
TTGATGATTTATTTGAAAAGCTAGTTAATAAGAAAAAGAGAGCAACTGAAGAAGACAATAAAATCAGAGAAAATCTTGTAAGAAAACTATGTGAAATCAGAGATGAAGATCACTTTAAGGAAATAATGAAAGAACTTGGAACCAATCTGAGAACAAAGAAAAGAACCATCTAGACAATGGAAGGAAACTAGATAGAGATAAACAATGAAACAAAACAAGCAATAGTGAAGGTAATGACATCTAGTGTTGAAAAACACTCTAGTGCAGTAGAGTTAACTGAACAGGTAGAGGAAGCTAAGCATTAGAAGAGTCCCTCTCCACCATCAATCAACATTGAAGATGAGTCAATGCATGTGGAAGGAACTAAGATCACATTGGACAGTGATGATAATCCTTTTCAAAATGTTAAAAACATTGTTGACAATTCGGCCTTAGAAGAACAAGACAAATCTATTGTAGAAGGAGAGAAAGAATCAAGGAAAGAGGAAGAAAATAAAAAAGAGAATCAAATAAACACATAAATTCAAGGATAGAAAGAGGTCCCTAACAAAGAAGAAATCAGTGTTACACCTGAGATTACAAAGAAGTCATAGATTAGATCAATATTTGAAAGTTTTGGGAAAGAGGTAGATGATGATGATCAAATGGAATTGATCACATCCCTAAACAAAATTATTGGAAAGAACAAGAAGGTGAAGAGCCTTAAAGGATCTTTACTAGAAATAACAGAGAAGTTACAAAGTATTGTGACTAACCAGATAGCAGAAGCAGACCCACTAGAAAGAGCTAAGAAAGTTACGAATGCATTTGATAATGAATTCACTAACTTATTAGATATGACTAAAGTGAAGGTTCAGACAGCCGATGAGGCCAAGATATTTCATGATATAAGTCAAAATATCAAAAATGATATTAACAATCTGGATGTTTGTATAAAAGACTTGAGGAGGAATTTGGATAGAGTTAAAAGTTTGTACATTCAGTGTAGAAAATCTGAATATCATGTATCTGAAGAAGCTGAGAAGATTAAGGCTAAAGAAGAAGAAATTCAGTCAGAGACAAATCTTTTAGTGAGCCCTAATGTGAAGATATTGGATATTAAGAAAAGAATCAGCAAAGTAAATAATGAAATAAGGATTCTCAATGATGAAAAAGATAGGAAATTGAGAAGATTCGCTCTTCTAAGAGAGCACATTTCAATAAAGATAAACATTGTTGAAGGATAGTTGGGAGAATGTCTTGCATCAAAGACAAATTTTGAGAAGGTTATTTTTGCAAACCTTCAAGCATGTGAGATCACATCTTATGGATTATGTGCACAACTTAGTGTTGTAGATTCTATTAAGAAGGCATGGGAGAAGGAGATAGAGAGCATCAACGTGAATTTTGCAGATTGTGTTGCAAGCCTACCGGCTCTGCAATACTGAATCAAGGTATATGACTTTTTGAACACAGTTTTTGGCATCCTTTTTTGTCATTATTGTCAAAGGGGGAGAGATATATAGTAGAAAATTGATGTATATATGATAAGGACATATATTCCTTGGGAGAGTATAGAATATAGATAATATTTATGGAGTTATAAGGAAAGTGGATATATTTTTTTTGTTATGGCCACAATTTTGAGTTTTTGAAGTTTTGAGACTTAGCCAATTTTCTCATATGTTGCCACCAATGACAAAGGGGGAGATTGTTGGAAATTTGGCTGAGTTAGATATCTAGATGTTGTCATTATGGAAACATATAATCTACATGAAGATCACATATGACAGAGATGAAGTATGACAGAGCGCAAAGCAAAATTGTCTAAGTATGTGCAGTATTTTTCCAGTGTACCTAGGAGACATTTTTGATTGGCGATGTCGATCAGAGTAAGTTCAGTGCTTGTGCACTTGAATATAGATACTATGATGTCTATTAAATACTCATTTGAGAGTGCAAGTCTGTACAACATGTATGAAAGAAGTTATGACTGTTTTACCAAAGATAGTGTTAAGCCGACAGGATATAATATGAAGATAGAATTGGTAAAGAGTTAGGGATTATTTTGTTTATCAAAATAATGTCTTAATAATATAAAGGGATGACATCCTAGATGTTAACCCTTGGGTAAATATGTATTTTCTATAAAGCTTTATGTTATGTAAAGCCGACTCTACAAGTTATTATTCCTAATAACTTGTATAAATGTAAGGCATATGAAATGCAAAAAAGAGATGCAATTGTAATGAGATAGATGATATAGCGAAAGATATTGATGTGAAGTTGTGAAAGACAAGAAAGTAGTATAAGGTTATGTACCTTACTCTATTTTGTAATCAGTAATCATTGTACATTACTTGTTTGGGCAGTGGGCTCATCTTGTAATCATTTATAATTAGTACTACCAATTCTTAGTAGGGTTGAGGCTTCTAATAAGGCCTATAGTCCCTTAATCAAGACTGAGACACTATATGCTTTTAATAGGCTCCTAACAAGGTCAACATCCTTAACAAGATACTTTTGATTAGTGGATCTTTGTGGGTACCATTCCCACTGGGGTTTTCCCTTGGCCAGGGTTTCCTCAAGAACAAATAATGTGTTATGAGTTCATTTTCTTTATTGCTAAGCATGTTATTTAGTTTATTATGCTATGCATGTATTATGATAATATGTTATATCCATAATTAGGTGAAAGAAAAAGTTTTCAGAATACTAATTCACCCCTTCTCTCAGTATTCCCAATTTATAACACAACCAAAGACTATAATATATACAAGAGGCTACCGAACAAGTTGGCCTTTAGATCCACCATTAATGGAAGGAATGACTAGATCTAGCTCCACATGCTTCCCAATGATAGATACCAACATTAAATCCACAACCATAAATAATTGCACGAGTCGGCCTCAATAGGAAATCAAAACAAACAACTTGGTAGGCAAGGATAACTGACCGCCAACAAAGATAACCAAGCACTAGGGAATTACTGACCAACTCGGTTAACAAAGGACCCAAGCAACTACTGACTAGCTTGGTCAAAGAAGGAACCGAGCAACACAAGAACAACACAAACATATTTTTGGTGACACGGGATTGCCAAGGACCCAAGATTCTCCTACATCAGGCACCTAAGGTTATTTGAAAATAATTCTCCAAATCATGAAATAGGTACAATCTGAGATGAATCCAACTCAGACTATGAAATTGATGAATGGTCTTCAATCGGTCTATTCTTCCACTTAAACAAATATTCCATATATTGTTTCCCTCTTGTACTTTTGCCAATTCTTTGCTCCAAAATATGCTCAACTTCTTGTATTTGTTTCTTAGGATAATCATTTGGTACTGTCATTTGTGCATCTGACTCATGATACTCATACAAATAGGCAATGTTGAAAATAGGTGATATATCCATGTCATTAGGTAACTCAATCTCATATTAATTTCCACTGTCAAATCTTTTCAAAATCTTACAAGGACCAAACTTCTTCATTTTCAACTTCTCATATGTTCCAACAGGAAATCTGCCTTTCTTCAAATGAACCATTACTTCATCACCAACTGCAAAAGTCTTATGTCTTCTTGATCTATCAGCTCTGTCTTTGTATTTTTGATTACTTTTCTCCAACTTATGTTTCACATCTTCATGCAATGTCTTCATGTATTCAAAAAACTTTACTCCTTCAACACTTCTCTTTCCTTCATCAGCAATATCCCTAAAATATGATATACCTCTTGGTTGTATGCCATTTATAATCTCAAAAGGTGAATTTCTAGTACTCCTGTTCACTAAATTATTATATACAAACTCTGATTGTGCCAACACAGAATCCTAATTACTCGGTGTGCGTCCAACTAAACATCTCAAGAGATTACCCAAACTTCTATTCACAACTTCTGTCTGTCCATTAGTCCGTGGGTGAAATGTAGAACTATATTTCAAATCGGTGCCAAACTTTCTCCAAAGAGTTTTCCAAAAGTATCCAACAAATTTACTGTCTCGGTCAAAGATAATACTCCTCAGTAATCCATGCAATTTGATAATTTATTTAAAGAAAAGATCTACTATATGTACTACATCTGATGTCTTTCTACAAGGTATAAAATGTGCCATCTTAGAAAATCTACCCACAACCACAAATATAGAATCATTACCTCTTACTGTCTTCAGTAAGACAAGAACACAATCCATATTGATATCAATACAAGGTTTATCAGGAATAGAAATCGGTGTATACAATCTAGTATTCTGACTTACTCCTTTTTCCACTTGACAAATTCCACAACTTTTTACAAATTTATGAACATCTTTTTACAACTGTAGCCAAAAGTATTTCTCCTTAAGTAAATTCAATGTTTTATCAATAAAAAAATGTCTAGCTAAACCACTACTATGTTTCTCCTTTATCAAATTAGTTCTCATTGCTCCTCTCGGTATACACAACTAAATACCTTTAAACAACATACCTTCTTGAATGAAATAGACTTCCCATTTTGTACTCAGTTGATCTTGAATAGGTGCTCCTTTCTCCACATCTCAAAAAAATTAGGATCAGTTTCATAAAAATCTTTCATGTCAATAAAACCAAGAGCTTCAATTCTCATCTTGGTTATCAAAGATCTTCTTCTACTCAATGCGTCAACAACTCAGTTAGTGACTCCACTCTTATGCTTTATCACAAATGTATAACTCTGAAAATAGTCAACCCATTTCATATATCTCTGATTCAACTTATTTTGACTACCCAAATACTATAAAGCCTTATGATCGGTATACAACCCAAATTCACTCGATATTAAATAATGTCTCTATTTCTTCAGGGCTTGAATAATAGCATAGAATTCTTGATCATACACATAATATTTTCTTCTTGCATCATTTAAATTTTCACTAAAGAAAGAAATAGGTTTACCTTCTTGACTCAACACAACTCCTATTGCACTTCCACTTGCATCACATTCCACTTGAAATACCTTATTGAAATCAAGCAATTCTAACACAAGTAATTAAACAACCTTCTGCTTTAGAGTATCAAAAAATTTATTAGCACCATGTGTCCACTTGAATTCTCTTTTATCTCTTCTCATAGTATTAGTCATAGCATTATAAATTGAACTAAAATTCCTAATGAACTTTGGGTAAAAAACTTGCCAAACCATGAAATGATCTTACTTCACTAGCATTCTTAGGTGTAGGCCAATTCAGAATGTTGGAATTAGGAGAGATAGGTATTGAGAGGGGAGTGGTGAATCAGTGCCTTCAAAACTTTACTTGTAGAAACCTTTATGATCTATATCTGAATACTATGATAACCGATCAAAATAACTTGAATCTAATTGCATAAGTCAATCATCTAGTTAACTTAAGAAAGTAAACAACATGAAATCAATATGACAATCACATAACACAAGTATTTTGGTAATGCATAAACCCTTGTAAGAAGGTAAAAATTGTGGTGGGGATGACTTTCGCAAATATTTCACTACTGCAAATAGAAAAGGCTTGCTTGTTAAGGCTACAAGTTTTGATCACTTCTGGTGATCTTACCCTATTAGGAATAACATATTAGATCAGCTAGATCTACCTAGTTATAGGATTTAAAAACACTAATTGAAGTGTGTATTCGGTTAAGAGATTTATACAAAGATTGTTAAGTCTACTCTGTTAAGAGATTTATACAAAAACTCTATCACAATTGTCAAAAAATAATAGGTAACTATCTGCTAGTTGACAACTCAATTGTTTGAAATAGATCTATAAATGCTCATCAAAATATCTCCTTATTTGTGATGGTTCTTTTCTCTATTCTGCTCGGTAGCCTTCTCTGATTCTGCTCAATCTAATATCCTCTATACTTTGTTCTACTCGATAAACTGATTATCTTGAAGATAGGCAATTTCTTCAAGTGCTCCATGATTCATATATATTAGTTTAAAAACCCCATAAAATGGTGTGAACATATACAATATATAGTGTTCTATTTTGCCACCTAAGCAAAAATTAGGTTACAAAGAAAAATCAAAACCCTAAGATCTACGGTGCAAAATAACCTAGATCAACTAATACAAATAAGATAATCATTGCATTTAATGAATATCTTTTACAATAAATGCTCCTTGATCTTGGTAAACTATTTTACAATCTGTTGTAATCATCTACATAGAATAATGTGCCATTTCTAATTACTACGCCATTTTTTGTGATCATCGGTATACACTGTATTGTTGGCATTAAGTATGATTGTCATCAATGACAACACTTATTCATACTTTGCGTGCTTACTGAGCAGAACAGTGCTTACCAAGCAGAACAGTGCTTACCAAGCAGAACAGTGCTTACCGAGCAGGACAGTGCTTATCGAGCAGAACAGTGCTTACCGAGTAAACAGTGTTTACCGAGTGACACTATATCTACCGAGTCTCTAGTATATACCATGTTTGAAACTACAACCGAGTGGTTAGTATGGACTGTGCCTCCACTTCTACTGAGTGCATGATGATGTCAAGTAACGCAGTGGATGCCGAGTATCAGAAAGTCACCAAGTTAGTTTGCAGTAATCGAGTCACTATACTTGGGCCGACTCAGTAATATTTGTGTTAACTTGTTTAAGAGCTAACTTTGTAATTATGTTGTAATTATTTTAGATTGATATATAAACAATATTTTATATCATATCCAAAAAGGAAGAAAAATAGTGAAGTATGAAAAAGAGAAAAAGGCTACAGCAGTATAAGAAGTAGCAAAGATCTATCCATCATAGAAGGTGATCAGTACATCAGAGAATCTCAATCAACAAGTACAGTTGCAAGTAAGAGATCTACTATTTCATCCTAACAGGTGAATCAGCTTGAAATCCTTTAACTAGGTAGACTTAACAGTCTTTATAAAATCTCTTAACTGAGTGCATACTTCATTGTATGTTTGTAAATCCTCTAACAAGGTGGACCTAGCAGTCCTTATTGCTCCTAACAGGGCAGATCATCAGAAGTGATCATTGTAAGCCTTGACTGGGAAACTTTATACTATAGTATTGAAGTTTTATGGGTATCATCCCCACCCCGGTTTTACTTTCTACTTGGAAGGTTTCTGGGTCACCAAATCTCTGTGTTCAAAGTGTTATGAATGTTTTATTCTTTCTATTACTCATGCATGTAGTCAGATTATCAATCTAATATTATTAAGATCTGAATCTGTTAAAAGTTTTGAAGTTACTGATTCACCCCTCCCCTCTCAGTAACCTAGATAGTCTTGAATATTTCCAACAATTGGTATCAGAGCTCCGTGGTTCTCATAATAAAGTTTGATAGCTTGAGAAAAGATTCAGGGCAATGGAAATATTCAGACTTAACAAAGTAATTGAGAATGAAAAGCTAGATCTGGAAATGACCATAACTCAACTCAAAGAAGCAAGAGAGCATCTTTCCCTTTCCCTAAAAAGAAGGAAGGAACTTGCAAATCAAATTAATGATCACCAGTATGTTGAAGAAAAGATTGAAGACTTTTTCCCTTCAAGCAGCTTAGATGAAGCAAACAATGCAATCAAATAACTTCTAGAAAAGAGTGGATCTCTGCAAGAAGAAGTAAGAAAATTGAAAAGAGAACAGGAAATTCAGTCAACAAGATTCTGTGAAATCTTGGAACAAAGAAACAAGATGAAAGATGAAATTAAATCAAAGGCAGAGCAGCAAGAAATAGAAGATGCTATCATTGAGAAAATGGGAAAATGGAAGTACTCACCTGATGATATGGCTTCTCAAATTCCAGGTGTTCTATTAGATAAAGTAAAGATGAGATGGTCCAATGCAAGACAAATTGTCAAGGACATATATGCTCAAACCTTAAGACAGTTAATGCCAAGTTTGAAAGATGATGAAATAAATAAGGCATTGATAGAAAATGAGCGCAAGATGACACTAAAATTCAACAGTTGTTTAGTTTTGATCAAAGATATAGAGTCGGTTGTGAAGAGTGCAAATTCTACTTGGAAAAACATCTATCATCTTCACAAACCGAGTACTGAAACTGTGATAATCAAAGATATTGAAGATGACAGTGATGAAGAAGAAGAAGAAATAGTTCAGATTGATAACGTTGTGACAGAGGAAGCAGGGACAAAAGCTATCAAGGAAGCTGAGGAGAATGTTGAGGAAGATGATCCAGTTCAGATAGCTACAGAGGTAATTTCCTCACTTCCCCACTCTCCAGTAAAAATTGCTACATCTAGCTCGGAGAAAACTTCAAGTGTGATTGTAACAACTCCCTTAGATACATCAAATGTCCAGTCATCACTAGCACAGCTCAATGTATCAATGACAGAAGTGGCTACCACTTCATCTACCGACCTTCAGCCTCCTTCTTCCACCGAGTTGCAGTCTTCTGTACCTTCTTCAAATTTGAGTTTTTTAGCAGTAAGTACTTCAGATTCTACAGTTGTAAATACTTCAGTTTTTGATTTATCAAGTATTCCAGTTAGCATCCCATCAGTCGAAAGTTTATCAATTTTTAGTCCTAGTCCTACTGTGTCTACAATAATTTCTACTACAAAGGCAATAAGTATAAAGAATCAATCGAGTACAAATTTTTTGAGTAAGAGTGTAGTAGAAGGTATAGATCTAGATGAGGAGATACAAATTCCCTAGCTAGATTTTACAAACCTCACTGCAGATCAAATGCAAACAGTTGGTGAACTCCTCCAGAAGAAAGCAAAGCAAAAGAAACTAAAAGAAGAAAGAGATAAGGAATATAAGATCATTGAGGATGCCAAGAACATTTTGACAGAAGCTATAGGTGTTAAAGTTGATTCCTCTCAACACATTTTGTTGCAGTTGGCAGAAGCAATTAACAGGTTTAATGATGATTCCTCTGGAACAGACAAGTTGCTTGAAAAGGTTGAGAAGAAGTTTGAAAATGAAGTACTTGAGCACATTGCTCAACAAATAGCTATCAATCAGGTAGGGTTATCTTCAGTTTTGACTAGCATTGAGTCCTCCTATTCCAAGGTAACATCTCTTTTTGTCAAAATCTGTAATGTTGCCAAGTTCTCAAAGGAAATTAAAGACAAAATAAATAAGATTGATGAGGATCTAAAGATCAGTGCACAAAAGTTGCAACTTGAACCTAGTTCAAGTTCTGCACATCAGATGACAGTCAGATTCCTATCTAATAAGCAGTCAGAGTTATTGAAAGAAGATGCAAGGATCAGATCAACATTAATAGATATTCAGAACATGATCCTTCCCATCATGGATACAATGTAGAAGCATATTGCATACTCAAAAACATGGATCCATGACAATCAGTTTTCAATTGCAGATCACATGATTGAACTCTCTGCAGAAGTCCAAGTTGCACTCCATACATGCAAGATTCTGCAAGAGAATTGGGATAGAACTCTAGCACTAATTGGAAAGGTTCATTCTAATTTTCTCTCACATTTTGGTATCTCTGTGTAAAATATTTGTATATAAACCTTTGGCATTATTGTCAAAAAGGGGGAGAAAGTATATGAGATATGAAAGGGGGAGAAAATATAAATAGAAAATATGAGTATAAGGTGAAATAAGATATTTGTATATATACTATATAAGGGAAACATGAAATGTATATACAAAACCAGTGTCAGCATGATTGTGTATATAAGTTTTGGGCAATAAGTGTTTTGTCACTAATGTCAAAGGGGGAGATTGTTGGCATTAAGTATGATTGTCATCAGTGACAACACTTATTCAGACTCTACGTGCTTACCAAGCAGAATAGTGCTTACCGAGTAGAACAGTGCTTACTGAGCAGAATAGTGCTTACCAAGCAGGACAATGCTTACCAAGCAGGACAGTGCTTACCGAGTAGAACAGTGCTTACCGAGAAGACAGTGTTTACTGAGTGACACTATATCTACCGAGTCTCCAGTATATACCATGTTTGAAACTACAACCGAGTGGTTAGTATGGACTGTGCCTCCACTTCTATCGAGTGCATGACGATGCCGAGTATCAGAAAGTCACCGAGTTAGTTTGTAGTAACTGAGTCACTATACTTGGGCCAAATCAGTAATATTTGTGTTAACTTGTTTAAGAGCCGACTTTGTAATTATGTTGTAATTGTTTTAGATTGATATATAAAAAATGTTTTATATCATATCCAAAAAGGAAGAAAAATAGCGAAGTATGAAAAAGAGAAAAAGGCAGAGATAAGTGAATTACAAAAAGGCTACAGCAGTATAAGAAGCAGCAAAGATCTATCCATCACAGAAGGTGATGAGTACATCAGAGAATCTCAATCAGCAAGTACAGTTGCAAGTAAGAGATCTACTGTTTCATCCTAACAGGTGAATCAGCTTCAAATCCTTTAACCGGGTAGACTTAACAGTCTTTGTAAAATCTCTTAACCGAGTGCATACTTCATTGTATGTTTGTAAATCCTCTAACAAGGTGGACCTAGTAGTCCTTATTGCTCCTAACAGGGCAGATCATTAGAAGTGATCATTGTAAGCCTTAACCGGCAAACTTTATACAACAGTATTGAAGTTTTGTGGGTATCATCCCCACCCCAGTTTTACTTTCTACTTGGAAGGTTTCTGGGTCACCAAATCTCCGTGTTCAAAGTGTTATGAAAGTTTTATTCTTTCTATTACTCATGCATGTAGTCAGATTATCAATCTAATATTATTAAGATCTGAATCTGTTAAAAGTTTTGAAGTTACTAATTCACCCCTCCCCTCTCAGTAACCTAGATAGTCTTGAATATTTCCAACATGTATAATCTGCTTGTTGTATACTGTGATGCTTGGTGTTTATTGACCATCAGTGGTGGTGTCGCTGGTGCTCGATTAACTATGTGATGCTCGGTATAAAGGCTTTACTTATTTCTCTGTCTTGCTTCAAGTTACTAATCGACTTAATATAAGTAACTGACCGACCTATTTACTATCCTTTGATACTAATGAAAACCTTAAATGCTTAATAGAGATTAACAATCTCCCCCTTTGGCATTAGTATCAAAAATTTGAATGTATATAGACAAAATGTTTCTATATATTCCTTATGTCTCCGCCATATACATATCCACAACAAAAATTTCTAAGTACAAAGTACTCGCCCTTGGTGCATGCTCCTGGTAGTGTGTAATATACATAGCAAAAAAAAATATACTATTTGGCATAAACATGTTTTCCCCCTTTTTGATAATAATGCCTAATTCCCAAAAAGTATGTAATTTATACTTACATCTTATCAAAAATGTGTGGATGGGTTTTCTTTATAGATTCCAAGAGGTTGTCCCATTCCTCTTTCAAGTTGGTAAGAGCAATATGCTCAAGACCAACTTGTGCATGTATGTTAAAGATATTATCCAACACTGATATCTCTGGTGTTGCCACAAGTTGTTTAGCTTTGACAATATGTACTTCAAAAAATTTTATGTAAGGGATGAGTTCTTTCTGTAACTCTGAAATCTGATCAGTGATGTGTGCTTCTTGTTTCCTTAAATCTGCTATTAGCCACCGGAGTTCCTAAACTCAGTTAATATGCTTTAAGAAAGTAGTTGGGTCGGTGATAAATGCTTGTGTACTCAACTTTATTTTTGCTTATAAACCTTTTATCTTTTCACTGACTTCTACAGTGTAGGTGTCTAAAGTACAAAGCTTGATTAGAAGTTGATAGATTATCTGGGTGATAGATTTTACCTCGGTAATGACTATAGATAATTTTATCTTGTTCAATGCCACTTATGTACTAATCCTTTCTGCCAATTTGTTCTGAATCTTTGATTCTGCCCTTTCTTCTATTCATTTTTCTGCATCTGTATCAAGGGCATTGATTTTGTCAGTGAGTGTGGCAAGTTGATCTAGGATAGGAGTATTCTCATCAATATTTGTTTCCAGTACTATTTTTTGCAAAATATCCTTCACATCATTTAACACTTCTTTGCATTTGTGTTCTTTCCTTAACTTCTCTTGTGCCACTTTCCTTGAACATAATTCCCCATATCTACTTAGTTCCTTGGGGCTTAGTGTTCTTGGTTCACATTCTGGTATAATGATAACTTCATCAATGGTGATCAGCCCTTTGGCTTTCTTCTTCTTCTCTGCAAGAGGTGACTTCTCACTTACAACAATAGCTTTTTCTTCACTCTTCATAGTATATTTCCTTGTTGACACTGTATCATCCTTCTTCTACTCCTCGATAGATGGTGTAGGAGTCTCAGTTGTAGTGTCAAGTGGGTTCACCTCGGTAGACTTTGGTTCTTCTGGTTCCTTTGTTTCTGTAGACTATGCCTCTAGTTTTTTAGGCTCATTTGTATCTGCAAGTTGCTCGGGTGCTTGAATCTCATTTGTATCTTTCTTTGGCTCAGGATGAGACACATCGGGTTGTACTTGTGAAAATATTTCAACTACCTCTACAAGTATAGGTAGTTCACCCAGTAGAGATGTGAGCACACTATCAGTGTTTAATGCTTCATCTTTGTAAGGTGCAATTGTCACATCTTCGTCATCCTCATCATTAGGATCACCATTAGTGATGTCCTCAATGAGTGCATCATCATCATTTTTCTTTTGCAAGTGGATCTTAGCTTGATCCGGTGCATCTTGTGAAATTTTGATTTCTTCCTTTTGTTTGGTGATATCAATTACCTCGGTAACTGATATACCAGTGTCCTCTATTTTCTTTCCCTTGTCATTATCAATAAAAATACCTTTATCTTTTGAACTGTGTCTCTTCTTAGACAGTTTTAAGAATGCTTCCTGTTCAGCTTTCTCGTCTTCTTTCAAAATTGATGTCCATAGAGAATCACATATGACATCCATATCATCCACATTCTCATCCATGATCTGCATAGCTCTATTCTTGACTAGAAATCTAGCCTGATACTTTATCATATATTCACTTACCATAGCACAGCTAAAGTGTGTGGCTGAATGGCTTAGTGATCATTCTCTTATTCTTTTCTTATATCTAGTGCAATAGCCCATCTCTCACTTATTTTGTCATCAAGTTCTTTTGGCAATTGACATGTGAATTCCATTGGTACTCTCTTGAATTTTATCATCATTTGGATGATAGCATGTTCTATCTTTGTCTTGTCCTTAATTAACATGTTGTTAAATTTGTCTATGCCTGGATCATTAAGATTTCCATTCTCAATTATATCTTCAATTATTTCTTCTATAGTACTTTCATGTTGTGAACTAACTTGAATTGATTAGGATCATTTTCAGTTTTAGTATCCTCTAGATCATCCTTATTTCTTATATATTTCCTCTTTTTCTTTGGTGTCTCAGCTACTTTCTTGTTCTTTCTCTTAACATATTTCCTTGTCAGTGTAGCTGCTCTTCTTTTTGCTACTTTTTCTACTTCTACTTACTCGGTGGATTGTGCAACAGTTGAAGAACGTGTCCTCATTCCTTCAGGTTCTGGTAGCTGTACATCTTGTTCATCAATTGTGGGAGGAACCGGTGTGTGATCCTTTTCTTTATCTGACTTAGTTAACATAGAATTTCTTCATCGATTTGAACTATTATCGGTTAACTTTGTATAGTAATTACTGATGGGTAACCAACTCACATTTCTTCTTTTATCGACTATGTGACATTTGTAAACTTATAGCATATAAACCATAGTGCATCTTTATTCATGCAAATTTGTTATTTGCACATCATATATAAGGAATTGTATGTAAAATGTGATCATTTAAAATGTCAGTTCCATACATACCTTTGTCAACGTAAGTGGAGGTACCGATGTCACCCAATCCAGTGGATGAGGTTTCACCGACAGTGTTACTTGACTCAGCATTCTCATTATACGCCTTCTTCCACATTGTGTTCCTTAACTTTGTAATTTATGCAATGTTATATCCACTCTCAAATATATGGTTTTCATCTGGTGCTCGGTCTCTATAGTTCTTTCTTACATGACCGACCTTGTGACAGTGCATACATGCCATTCCTACATTTGTCTAATTTCTTGACTATCCAATCTGACTCTTTCTATAGCAATTTGCTACAATATGTCCATACTGACCACATGCAGTATAGTTAGTCCATGTATTTTAATCCCAAACATATGAGTTTCCTTGTCTCTTCGGTTGATATGGCTTTCATTGTAGTTTCTCTTTAGGTGTCCAGACTTGTTTCATTTTTGCGTTGCAGTCCCTTGCAGTCCCTTGCAGTGTGTCCATGCTTATTACAAGTATAGCATATTTTCTCCTTAGCAGTATTGTTAGCAATGTCATTCTTCTTAGCTCTGCATTGATAAGCTGGATGTCCAAACTTACCACAGTAATAACAATATCCATTGAATTTAGGAATGATAGGAGTTTTACCTTGTGCTTTGCTTCTACACACATTAGATGTATGTCTTGGTTTTCCACAGTGGTAACATGTCATCACTTTAGGTTTTTGAGTTTGATTGTTGTTGACTTTTTTATCTTGTTGTGATGATTGTCCTTCACCGGTGTATCCTATACCAGCTTTTCTTTCGAATCTCCTTTGATTAGTCAGGAAATCATCAATCTTTTTAGAACTGTCCTCAGCTATCCTCATCACTTCATTGTCTTTCTTTTGAGTCTTTATTTCATTTCTTAGTTTTTCATTATCTTCTTTGAGTATTGCAACATCTTCAAGTCTTCTTGATAATTCTCCATTTACTCAGTTCATTTCTTGATTAACTGTCATCATCTGATTTTATACTTGGAAGTGATGATCAGTGAGTCTCTGTATTTCACTTTCTTTTTCTTGAAGTTGTTCAATCATCAGTTTTTGGTCTTCAATAGCTAGATTCTAATCTTGTTCAACTTTTCTAGCATTGTTCATAATTTCCACCATTCTCACCATTTGAGATTCATGACCGATTTGAAGTGCTTTCACTTGCTCAGATAGATGCTGATTCTTTTTAGATAATTCAGAGATTATGCTTTCGGATCCATTAGAGATGCTTCCAGAGCTTGATCCAATATGATCAAATGTTTCATCAATAGGTTCTTCATGATAACTGATTTCATTATGTTGAATTGCAAGATTCTTTCTTTCAACTAGTAATTTCTTCAGTTCTTCCTTGGCTTGTTTATACTGTTCCACAAACATCTGAATTTGTATCTTCTGATTCTCAATAGTCTTGTCAAGTTTGTATCTCTCCATGACTTAGATCTTTACCCTTCAATGGTTAGACTGTTCAACAAGACCACTGAGCTTTGATACCAATTGTTGGAATTAGGAGAGATAGGTACTAAGAGGGGAGGGGTGAATCAGTGCCTTCAAAACTTTACTTGTAGAAACCTTTCTGATCTATAACTGAATACTATGATAACCGATCAAAATAACTTGAATCTAATTTCATAAGTCAATCATCTAGTTAACTTAAGAAAGTAAACAACATGAAATCAATATGAAAATCACATAACACAAGTATTTTGGTAACGCAAAAACCCTTGTAAGAAGGTAAAAATTGCGGTGGGGATGACAACCACAAATTCTTCACTACTGCAGACAGAAAAGGTTTGCCTATTAAGGCTACAAGTTTTGATCACTTTTGGTGATCTTACCCTGTTAGGAGTAACATATTAGATCAGCTAGAGCTACCTAGTTATAGGATTTAACAACACTAATTGAAGTGTGTACTTAGTTAAGAGATTTATACAAAGACTGTTAAGTCTAGTCTGTTAAGAGATTTATACAAAAACTCTATCACAATTCTCTGAAAGTAATAGGTAACTATCTGCTAGTTGACAAATCAATTGTCTGAAATAGATCTAT
The DNA here is from genome assembly GCA_027943335.1 of Chamaecyparis obtusa. Lineage (NCBI taxonomy): Eukaryota > Viridiplantae > Streptophyta > Pinopsida > Cupressales > Cupressaceae > Chamaecyparis > Chamaecyparis obtusa. The sequence goes on along the minus strand of BSBK01003377.1, from coordinate 1,135,813 downwards.
AAATTCTCATCAAAATATCACCTTATCTGTGATGGTTCTCTGCTATGTTCTACTCGGTAGCCTTCTCTGATTCTACTCAATCTGATATCCTCTATACTCTGTTCTGCTCGGTAAATTGATTGTCTTGAAGATAGGCAGTTTCTTCAAGTGCTCCGTGATTCATATATATTAGTTCAACAACCCCATAAAATGGTGTGAACATATACAATATATAGTGTTCTATTTTGCCACTTAAGAAAAAATTAGGTTATAAAGAAAAATCAAAACCCTAAGATCTACAGTGAAAAATAACCTAGATCAACTAATACAAATAAGATAATCATTGCATTTAATTAATACCCTTTACAATAAATGCTCCTCAATCTTGGTAAACTATTTTACGATCTATTTTAACCGTTTGCATAGAATAATGTGCCATTTTTTATTACTATGCCATTTTCTGTGATAATCTGTAAAAATTGTATAATTTGCTCGGTGTATACTGTGATGCTCGGTGTTTACTATCCATCGGTGTTGGTGTCGTTGGTGCTCGGTTAACTGTGTGATGCTCGGTATAAAGGCTTTACCAACTGCTCTGTCTTGCTTCAAGTTACTAACCTACTTAATATAAGTAACCGACTGACCCGTTTACTATCCTTTGATACTAATGACAACCTTGAATGCTCAATAAAGATTAACACAGAATAGCTTCAACCTTTTCAGGATCCATTTTCAAACCATCAGATGAAATCACAAATCCCAAATACACAATCTCCTCTTGTATGAATGAAATTTTTTTCAAATTAATCAGTAACTTTTATTCTTTCAACCTCTACAATACTTGTTTAACATGTAACAAATGTTCTTCTCTAGTCTTATTGAATATCAGAATATCATCTAGATATACAATCACAAATTTACCCAAGAATTTCTTTAAAACCTCATAAAAGTACTTGGTGAATTAGTTAAACCAAAAGGCATAACCAACCACTCATACAAAACTTCTTTTATTTTGAAATCAGTCTTCCACTCATCACCTTCCCTGATTCTAATACGATGATACCCACTTTTCAAATCAATCTTGGTAAAATATTTTTCTCCAGTCAAACTGTCCATTATGTCATCCATTATTGGTATAGGAAACCTATATTTCACTGTTATCTTGTTGATTTCTCTGGAATTAGTACACATTCACCATTCTCCATTCTTCTTAAGTGCCAACACAATAGGTATTGCACAAGGACTCAAACTTTATCTGATCAAACCTTTCTACAACAATTCTTGAATCTATCGGTTCAATTCCTGATTCTCAGTAGGTGTAAACCGATGTGGTGCCTTATTCGGTAAAATATCTTGAGGGATTAGATCCATGCAATGATTAATGCTTCTCTTCAATGGAAAACCATCAAGTACATTATTAGAAATGATTTCACTATACTCACTGAGTAACTTATCAATCTCTACAGGTATGCTATCCTTAGTTTTCTTACTCAGTTTGTTAGGAATCATAGAAAAACATACATGATTATTTTTCAAATTCTTAACAAACTTTCTTCCTTCCATCAGATAAAATTTCATAGATGTACAAACACTACTAATAGATTCTTCAATCAAAGGTAACAAAATCTGTCCATCAACCCAAATCATATATTTATGCAATCTCCCACCATATATAGCATGTCTATCATATTGCCAAGGTCTAGCCAAAAAAATATGACAAAATTCCATAGGCATGATATTGCATAACACCTTATCATAGTACTTTCAAATTTTCAAATTCACATAAGATTGTTCATTTACCAAGAGTGTATGCTCATCCTTGATCCATGAAATTTGATAGGGCTTTAGATGTTCAAACCTTTTCAACTGCCACTAATAAATTTGGCATCGATTTGTGATGGCTATGTGTCACAATTGAGACAGCCATGTGTTGCAATTGTGATAGTAATAGACGTCACTATTTTTTAGTCACAAAATATGACGTCTTTCCTTTTCCATCGCAATTACGACTTCAATCCATCACTATGCAGCCCCTTCATTGTGACATCAACCCTATTGCAATTCCTTATATTAGCGTCACAATGATGATGAATACCATAGTACTTACGACGCGCTTGTTTGATATTGTGATGACATTTGGGGCATCACCAATACAGGAAATCCATCATAATTCTATGTGTAACTGTCACAAGTGCGACGTACACCCACCAAAACTGCAATGGCTAGAGGCTTGTCACATGGTCGCATGCGCTTGGGAAGCTGCATGCGATCATGCGACAATCATGAAATTTGTCATAATTCTATGCGTAACCGTCACAAGTGTGATGTACACCCACTGAAACTACAATGACAATTTGGCGTCACCAATACAGTAAATCCATCATACTTCTATGTGTATACGTCGCAATGGCGATGAACACCCAAGCAACTGCGAGGGCTAGAGGCTTGTCACATGGTCGCATGCGCTTGGGAAGCCGCATGTGATCATGTGACAAGCATGAAATCTGTCATAATTCTATGTGTAACCGTCGCAAGTGTGACGTACACACAAGCAACTGTGATGGCTAGAGGCTTTTTGCATGGTCACATGCGCTTGAGAAGCTACATGTGATCATGTGACAAACATGAAATCCATCGTAATTCTATGTGTAACCATTGCAAGTGTGATGTACACCCACCAAAACTACAATGGCATTTGGGCGTTGCCAATATTATTAATACAAAGTCGACCACCTTGAACAAACTACTCAATGCAATCCACCCTAGGAGACAAAGAGGACACATATACATCATAAAATTTCCTTCCCAAATAATATAATTCATCCATATGCATCGCAACTCCTTCCAAAGTCAGACCCAAAAGTAACATGTGAAAATGTATTAAAAGCAAGTTACCAGTTGGGCCAAAACACTCTCCAAAGCATGTAGCATGATTCGAAGCACAACTCACCATGGAAAGATCATCTCAAGTCTCTTAGCATTTCCTTTTACCTATATTTGGACCCAAACTACTCAAATTAAGTCCCCGCAAATAGTTGAGTTGACTAAAAGCCAACACAGACAGTAGAATAGTGCATGTGACAACAAATCTACACCTACGGAGAAAACCATCAAAAGATATCTGAACTGAAACATTGCACGAACCATTTGACCAAGTCCACCAAACTGCATAACCTAAAAACCCATTATGGAGCAATGCAAGCCATTCTCCAAGCCTGTCCAAACCATCCTGACAGCCAACATTATGATCATCCAAACAACACATCAAATCTTTGTCAAATAATCAATTGGGGATCTACACACATGATAGTGAAATATTCACAGTAGTCAATCATTATATCCAGAGCCACAAGTAGTCATCACCTTAAAGCATTCTTCATTAAGATCTTCAAATACTCTTTCCTGCATATTATTGTCTATCATACTTTTGTCTTCCAGATAAGTTACAAACTCCCTCAATCATTATTCAAATCTTCTTCATCAATCAATGTCATAGCCTTAGTTACTTCCTTAGTCATTATTCAAATCTTCTTCATCAAGCAATGCCACAACTTTGGAAACTTCTTCAAATATTCTTCTTTAATCAATGTCACAGACTCAATATATTCTCAGCAACCATCCATGCTTCCCAAACTGACATTAATGCAACTCCAGAGGTTCACATCAATGACAACACAAATCAAAATGCTAACACCATTTGCTGAAACTTGATACATATCTTTGAGGAAATCATCAGTCTTACCATCCACAAGAATGACTAGTTGTCACCTATCTCTAACCTGTTTGATGATGAGGTATCACTACCATATGATTTTATTGTCTAACCTTTTTGTGCTTAGAAACTATCTAAACATTTTGTGTCCATAGAAATTGACATGATTTATCATGACAAACATGATCCACTCGTATCATAGCTTGCAAAATGATGTAGTGTTCTAAATTATAAGTGTGAAGTGTATGTTCATAGTAAAAACCACATTTTTAAGAGTGAACTCCTTTAGCCACAGTCAAATCAATCGATATTCCATTTCAATATTTAGCAGATTTATGGTCTGACAATCATTAGACAAAAGAATTAATGTAAATTCTCATTAATATAAGAATCACAAATCAAAATATTTTCCTTATGATAATTGTAATTATTATTGGTATGTTTACTTAAAATTTCTAGCAATGGTAATCACACATCAATGACAAATCAAGCAGCAAAATTTTCACATATATACAAGGAGCGTGCTTGGTCAAAGATATCAATTTTTATTTTCTGTATGGCAATATGGTTGAGGAAGTTTGTACACAATTTCAACTCTTATGCCTGAGGAAGACTGGAGGTTTTAAGAGAAAATGCTTTATTTTATGTGCAGATTCTTATAAACTCCGTGTTATTCATATAAAACTATTATTTAATGCTAAATTTTTCATGACTTGCAATTTTATATCAAACTTCTTCAATATTTGACATGCCCCGGTTGTCATTACAACATGGCAAATGCATTCTCTGAAGGCCTCGTTCTAACTGATAAGAGCGGATTAAGTCAGTAAACGCTGTTAGATGTCTTGGTAGGCTTCTTTATGCATGCTTTTGTAGGGAACCCTATCTTTTATTTTGGTACTTTTGAGCATACTTTCAAGTTCTATTACAACAAATAGGTAGGTCATAACATGCAATGCTAAGGACATTGCAAAGAGGAAAATGGTTTAGGACAGCAAACCAGTGCCATCTTTGCTAATACAATGATTTATGATAGGAATTAGGTGCAATCAGCAATCCTATGTTTAAGTTGAAAGGGCCAGCTATGATTCAACAAAAGTTCCCCCCAGCATTTCCATTGAAACATCAACAGAAGGATATGTGTTTAGCACTTTCTCTTGGAGATGATGCTGGAGTATCTATGCATGTAGCTGTTGCAGCCAATGAGGTATCTTAAGTTTATCTTTCTCTCTTTGTCTACCGGAATGAATTTAAAAGCTATGCTAGCAATTGGCTCAAATCACTTTTACAATCAATATATATATATATATATATATATATATATATATATATATATATATATATATATATATATATATATATATATATATATATATATATATATATATATATATATATATATATATATATATATATATATATTGGGTAAGGAGTTCTAGCCTATGGTTTAATCTCAATTGTTTGGTTTTTAAAATTCTTAAGGTTTTCAAGAAGGCCAGAAGCATGGGGCTTGGTGATCATGACTTTTTAGCTATCTATCAAGCAGTGAAGGAGCCATAAAAGACTAAATCTCATGTGCACATGATGTCATGGATTGTTGGAATCAGACCATTGAATAGTAGAATTACTAGATGAAACGTGTGCATACACTTTCTTCAAATATCCCATGTCACATTTTGAAGATGGTGGATATGCCATAATTTATTGACTTCAGGGAATCACGCCCTTTAGAGATTTTGAGACATAAACAATAATATTATATGTGCTATAAACATGTTTGCACCTAATTCATCGTGCTCTTTTCAGCTGCATAAAGCTTTCTGAATCATGTCACCACCCAATTAATTGATTTTTTTCCCTTGCAATTTCAAAATAAAGATGAGAAAATATCAGTTCATGAAACATTTATTTATATATTTTTACTTACTGGTTATATTTCTTAGTGATTACTGACTAATTTATAAATATTTTCTTAGTACAACTAGGTGATTAAGCTTCTCAGTTGTTTAACATTCTATATTATGATGACCATATTCATGAAACCCTCTACATGTGAATCCAAAAGCCTTTCATGGTCTAGGGTTTGAATACTCTCAAGAGTAAGACTTTAAGGGAAGGGAGAGATGAGATATATCTCTACATAGGTCTTGGCATAAACTAGGTGATCTTTCCCATGAAAGGGTCTAGAGACATCAACACTTTCAACGAGTTTTCAATCATCTCAAAAACATAAGGGGGCTGAAATTCCGGAGGGAGAGCATAGAAATGTATCCAAGCCAATATCATAGATGGGATTTATTTTGAGGAATAGATACTAATATGCTAGTGCTTCATAAAGATTCCTTCATTCTTAAGAAATAAGGTCCTTCACTTGAAATCCATCACAACTATATTCATTAGAAAAAGTTGCAATGAACTATCCTTTATGAATCTCCTATTCTCCTTTATTTTTCCAATTTTTTCTTACCCAATAATATAGATCTTCAAGGGGAGTTTAGACCTCAAGGAATCTACAAATCAAACTCTTGCTATGCAAAGACACAATTTTCCTAAATTCCAAAAAATCAAGATTGATAATTAGAGATTCCTCCATGGTTGGCACACATGTATGTGTTCCCTTTATCATTTGGTCATTTTTCTTCCTTATTGCCACTATGGAGACATCACCTTTCTTCTCCTCCAAGGATGCACCTAATCTATCCAACAAATCTATAATGGAACCACAAAGAGGAGAATAATCCTCTCCGACTTTGGTTCATAATGGAAAAACTAATAAGCAAAAAGATTTGAAGACAAAAAAATAGTAGAAAACCCAGCTAAATATTTAAAAGAAACCCTAGCAAATGTTCATTACCATCTAATTGCTAGCAAGAAAATCCATGCAAATCTTGTTACAGTCTAGTTGTCTATGTTAATTCATTGTTAAGGTGGCAAATCTTTCAATTTTTTTGGGATAACGAAAGGGTGTTATATTGGAGGTTCTCATCTTGAAATATGACTGTAAATAGGATGGGTATATTTATTTTAAGGTTGTAAGTGAAGTATAGTTAGAAATTGGAAATGCTCTGGCAGATTTGTATGCAGTGGAATGTGGAACCCTAGGCTTAGCTCATGAACTCTGACAAAATTTTTGTAAAGGAATGTAAAACCATAGACACTACGTGTGAACTGTTTGACTGAATTGCTCAAAGAAATATGGCCTCATGACGTGCCATGATCTCTAAATGCACAAGATAGACATATGAAAAGACCAATTAAACTTGCTCTATATTACTATTGTTATGATGGTTATTTCACCATTTCCTCCTGATATGGGACTGAATCCATTCAAATGGAGGGTACAAATGTGGTAAAGATGAAGGAAATGAATGTGTTGGGTTTCCTTACATACAATAATAATGAAGAGTCTATGAAGAATTACCTAGAAAAAGAGTTTTCCCTCCGTTCCTCTGCCTCAAACTCTACTCTGAGTCTATGAAGAATTACCTAAAAGAAGATGTACCAAGAACCTTAGAGTAGTCATAGGGTATTAGAGTACTATCAGATAAAAATCTTCAAAAGACTTCGAAAAGTATAAATTTGACAAAATAGAGAAATATTTAGTATCTTATTGAGCTTCACTTTGTTTCGAGAATAGTTTAATATTATCTACTAAATAGGGCCAACCACGTGAAGGTGGAAGCTCATTTGGCCCCACCCGCCCTCCCCCTAACATCACTCTACATTCCCCATTAACATCTAACATTCACTCATTCTTTCAACCATTAATAAAATGTAACATTCAATCAATATCACATGATAACATTGATTAACACATTAGATTCATTAACATGCAACATTCATCAATATTCCGCATTAACACATAATTCATGAATTTTCATTAGCACATAATTAAATTAATTGAGACATAAAATTCATTCATTATCAATTAAGGTATGTAGATGACAATCATTTCTTTTTTTTCTTTCTAATTTTTTTTTCTATGTAAGCTCTAAGAGGAGCATCAGTGTTATCATCAATTCCCCCCTCAGCAGTTATTTTGTTCTCTGTTCTTGATGATCTCAAATTCCTATGCTGCTGCAAAGGGGGGTCCTCTGCAATAACAAATAAAAGAGTTAAATTAAAAATATTTTATTATAATTGTTACAAGTATTTAATTATTTTAAAGAACATAACTATGGCGCTCTTTACCTGATCTGGCCACATCATTTTTTCTGGACTCAACCTCAACATGCTCATGAACACCAACCCCTCGATCCTCTATAGCTGCTATACAAAATGTTATGTTAATCCAAACACCAATTGCAATTACATATAAAAAATTTAATAGCAAATGTATACCTCCACCACTAGGATGCACATCATGCGAACCTTCATCATGCACAGATTGTGTAGAAAACCAATCAAGAGGCTATGGTAAAGTGACATGGAAAGCCTATGCATACAACCCCAAGGCATTCACTATCCAATTAAGAGAAAAGCTATTCTTATAATAGCAACAAGAGGATAGTAAGAAATAGCACATAAGGAAGAATGCAAGAAATGCCAATTTGCACCAATGTGTGATAGTGAAACACAAGCCTTCTTGATGATCATGATACATAGAGACAATATGTTGAATGAGAAATAAAGACACTCCAAAAGAGGTTTTCTAAAACCAATCGATTTAGGTAATAATGTATCCTCATTGCTGCAAACAAAGGACATAAGTTATCAAATCTCCAATAGAGACTCAAGGAGAATTCCTATACACAGATCAAGTGCACACTTCCAATTATGAGAGGAATAAAAGAGTTTGATGGCATAGAATGTCATGTTAGGACCATGTAATGGTGTTTGATCCATTGGTAGGATTTGGAAGTGTTTGGAGTGGTCATTTGATAAAGCCCTAGTCTTATGCACCTAGGAAGGAGGGTTTGATGGTTTGAATATTAAATAGATTAAGGATTGATGGCATACCTCTAAATTTCATCATCATCATCCTCGTCATCATCATCATCATCATCATCATCATCCTCATCCTCATCATCATCATCATCATCATCATCATCATCATCATCATCGTTGTCGTCGTCGTCGTCATCATCATCGTCATCATTGTCGTCATGATCGTCATCATCAACATCATCATCATCAACATCAACATCATCTTCATCATCATCATCAGTAGCAACATCATTGTTATCATCATCTTCTTCTTCTTCATGAAAATTTGTGTCAGGAACATCATCCAATAACTGTTGATCGTGATCATCATCTACATCATCTTCTATTTCTTCGGTATCTTCTTCTTCCATCGCATTATACTTTATCGGCATTCCTCTTGGTTCATGTCTAACAAAAAATGACCAACCCACTTTATGTGGAACCTCTGAGTAAAATACCTGCTCACATTGGCTTGGAAGAACATAGGGCTCATCCCCAACTGGCTCAAACGACCTTGTATTAACCATTATAAAACCATTATCATGTTCAATAACAGTTCCATTAGGATCATTTGGATTAAGTCGTAGCCTATACCATTTGAAAATGAAGAGTACTAATTTGAAGGAACTAAAGTCGCACTCAAGTATATCATCCAAAATGCCATAGTATCGATTTTCAGACTCTCGAGGATGTAAGTCATTTCTAGATGAAATATTAGTCACTTGAAAGACTACAGTTATTCCAGAATCACAAGTTTTCTTCGTGTCATCCAACACTTTGATGCCAAATTTCTAACCATTATAGAACATACCCTTGTGGTGTTTAACCTACAATAATATGTGAAACATGTCAAAATTATTGTATCATGAGTTGATAAACATACAGGTGATTAATAAATTTGTACGTACCTAGAAATCTCTTAAACCATATGCTAAATCTATTTCCCTTTGCGTAACATTGGAATCTCCATTACGATGAGCTTCTTTAACCAATGAAGATACACCTTCCCATGTTAATGTGTGACCAGAATGTTGACATCATTCAATCCATACCGTCATCCAATCAAGATTGTTTGCAATATACAAATGTAGTGCATCCCACTCTCGAGCAACTGTACAAAAAAAAAATAGACGACTTAGAACCGATTTATTTTGAAGATTAAGAAATAATTTATTACAATAACATCTTATAATTTATTACCTCTCACTTTCCTCAATCTACCTTTCCCCATCAATTACTCCCCTTCAAATTTTTTAAAAGGGTCGAGATCCCAAATGCAATCTACATGGATATTTGATGCAAACTTAGGAAGATATTCAGTAATGTACACCATAGTCTGGTATACCATATATCCCTCTACCATATAACCCTTAGGATGTGCTCTTTGTCGAACCAAAGCCTTCAAAGATTTCAAGTGCCTCTCAACCATCCACATTGACCTAGAGTGTACAGGTCCAGACAATTCAATCTCCTCAACTTGGTGTATGAGGTAGTGTTCTTGTGCATTGAAAAAAGTTGGAGGTAGACACTTTTGCATTTCACACAGTAAATGAAGAATTCTTCTCTTCTAATAGTTTATATCTTCTTTATGGATTTCTTTAGATGACAACCACCTACATTAAGAGATTCAAGTCACAAAAAATATATAAATATGAGACTTTACAAAATAATATACAATAGATTACATAGCAAGAAAAACAAATCGTGAATATAATAAATATATACAACAAATTGAACAGATATTACTGCTTACCTCATGTATTTTCCAAGATCATATATCACTTATTTGATGTTATTGTTGAAGTGCTTTGGGAGAGATAGAGGTAGCACATACTGCAGTAATTATAAACCAATCATTTCATTGTTTTCTAACATAACATAATGAACAGTACACATAGTTTATGAATATATTGTAAATACAAAAGAACATAAATTACCTTGATGAAAGTATGCCAATCATCCATTTTGAGCCCTGGCCCAAATTCACTTTTCTTTGATATGAGATTTCTTATGTTCGTAGCAAATCCTGTGGGAAATCAAATTTTTTGTATGACTTCTTTTATGGCATCACTTTGCTGCTCCGTTAATAACCAAGGAAGGGCACCTATATTAATTTGATCTCTATTGCTATTTGAGTGAATGAAATTCTTCGGTGCATGATTGGATTCATGAATGTCATTACAAATTTTGACACTTTTTTTTTGTCACGCCTTCCATCTAATATTTTCCACAATGTCTCTGTTATATTCTTTCCAATATGCATAGTATCAAACAAATGCACAATTTGTAGGTGCTCATAGTAGGGCAACCTACTAAATTATCTGGGATAGCTTTTTAGTCCCTTTGGAAGGTTGTCAGTAGTGCCTTGATGACCTTCACGATCATCAATTACATAATTAGTAAACAAAAATCACAATAGAAATATATAAATTACAAACATAAACCATTAGGTGGAATGACATTACCTCGATGATTAATTCTATTATATTCCAACTTCCATAGGTGAGGTGTCATTCTTCGTGGCTTTGATGTAGTCTCTTCTTTCCCATTGAAAAGATGTTTTTCCATACTTTGATACTTATGATTCCTGTGGAGGAAGTGTCTACACTCATCAAACACCTGCTTTCCTAAACTTTTTGAATGATGAGATTTCATCTTTGGACCACAAACTGGACATGCAAATTTTCTCTTTGTTTGAAGACCTACAAGATAATGATATAATTGGGTTATTAAATATGTTGATTTTTATAATTAGAATTATCATGCGCAACTTTAATTCACTATAACATACCACAAAAATGTGTTAGCCCTGGGGCATCATGTATTGTCCATGCAAGTATTGCATGGAATTGAAATTGTCTTTGTCCTATTGGTCTAGACACGTCATACATAGTGACACCATTCCATAACTCCACCAACTCATCGATAAGAGGTTCAATATATACATTCATATCTTTAACTTGATATTTACCTACTTGAATGAAAAGTAGCATTACATAATTATTGTGACCATTTTACTGCAAGATTTGTAAGTACATGTAAATTAATAACTATCAAATGATAAAATACCTAGAACAATCATTGCCAACATAATGTGCTCCCTCTTTATTGACATCCACGGAGGAATGTTATTGTTGATAACAAAAACAGGCCACACCGAGTAAACAGATCTCATCTCTCCAAATGGATTGACACCATCCGCTGCCAATGAAAGCCTGAGATTACGAGGTTCTTCTTTGAAGTGTTGCCACTTTTCCTCTATGTGCATAAATGTCAAACCATATGCAGGGATTCAAATAATGTCATCTTGACTTCTATTGCGTGCATGGTAATCCATAAATTGTGCCAAGCTACTACACCTGAATAATTTCGCATCCGTGGAATAATGGGGATGTAACGAAGAACCTTGTGAGGCACCTTTTTTGTTATTCAATCTATTCGATATCTACTCATATGACATATAGGGCATTGTGTTGCAAATTCATGTTCTTTATAATATATAATATGATAATTGGGACAAGCATGTATTGCTTGATACTCCATTCCAATATCTTTCATAATAGTAGATAATTCTTGATATGAGTGAGGTAGAATATTTGATGGTGGTAACAAAAACTCACCTATCAATCTACAGAAAAAAATACAAGTTGTTAATATAAACAATATTAGTGGTACATTATTCACCATTTGTTAACTATAAAGACATATATGACACACCTTAACATACGTGACATTGTTATGTTGGATAAACCATTCATAACCTTCAAGTTCAACAACAACAATACAATAGAGAGAAGAGTTGTTTGGGAGTCTTTGTATAGGGGCTCGTATGCCTTCTCAAGTAGAGGTACATCAAGGCTATCATCATCATCATGATCAGATATGCTTGGACTAAATGTGTCATGGATCAATGTATTTATACCATCATCTTCAATTGTGTTTTTTGGTGCATGATCGTCATCTTTCATGGGATCATTATCTTCACCTTGGATATTCGCACCTCCATGTTCCTCCACTTCAAAAACCATATTCTTTGGATTATTGTGGTTCATATCATATACTTCCCTAGGGAGATCAACCTATATAAAATTGATTAACATAAATAAACCATGATCATCAACTCATCATCAAGTGATTTCATATGTATATAAATTGTTAAAATGATATAATGAACAACTTACTAGTGGATGATAGTCATGCTCCCCTTCAATGTGACCATTCTCCATACAATGTCTCTTAACTATTTTGATTAGTAGTCTTCTACGGTTTAAGCCCTTACAAATTTTGCAGGGACAATAACATTTTCCATCACTTTTTCTTTTCAAGTTAGACCACAATCTAGCGATTGTATCCCTATTTTGTTCTTCACTTATATTATTTGACATGATCGTTCTTCGCAGGAAGTAAAAATCAGGCTATGAAAACTTCAGTCTACAACTTTCACAAACTAAGCAAAACTATCGAAAGTACACAAATCTTCTTAGACCTAGTTAAATACTTTAATATTTTAAAAATAATTTCTTTGACTTTATTCCTAAGACATTTAACCCAATCACCTTTTATAACATTCAGTCAATTGCTCTAGGCAAATTTGTGGATAATATTATTTGTAAAACTTTGACCAACTGCCTGAAGGTCTTATTTCAAGAGACCTTACAACATTAAGCCACTAAAAGCAATTTCAAAACATATAAGCTAAAAGTCTAGTTAAAATATACATTAGATTAAAAAATATACAATTTTCATACCTGAGTGCACGGCTATAACTCATGCAATGGTCTTCTTGCTTAGCTCTAGAAGCTCTCCAGCAATCAAAACATATAAGCTACAAGGCCTAACAGCAATTTCAAAACATATAAGCTACAAGGCAAGACATATTACATGACATGGCAAAAGGAAAAAAATTTACAAGCTTTAGCAAGACATATTAAATGACATCATAGTGCTAGAGAGATCACAATTATATGAGTCAAACATAGTCATGAAAAGGCACATAAATTAGTTATTATATGCAATTAAAAGATATATAGTTAGATAGGGACATCCATAGGGCATATTGAAGAAATGAAATGGTCATATAGATTTCATATAGGATTTTGAAGATGATAGTGTTCTAAGGAAAAGAATCCATTCATATAACCATAATGACATTAAATGTTTAAGCATGGAAAATCATCAAATACCAAAATAGAGCAGCAATAAATCATTAGCAATAGTATTTGCTTGAAAGTTTCTAAAGCCTTTTCAAAAAATCCATTTTGTACATATCATGCAATCATGGCATTCCATGATACCACATTTCTTAGATGAATTTGTTCAAAGAGTTCATGTGCCTTGTCTATATTTCCACATTTTGCATACATGTCTAATAGGGCAGTTGCAACTACAACATTTGACAAAATTTCTTAATCCTTTATAAAGTTGCATTCAGATTTACATCTCCTAGTTGCATTTGTTTGAAAGTTTATAAAGACTTTTCAACAAATCCATTTTGTGCATATCCTGCAAACATTGTAATCCATGAGACCTTTTTGAGGCAATCTATTAAACCATTCATGTGCCTTATCTATCCTTCCAGATTTTGCCTAAATGTCTACCAGTGCATTTCCAACCATAATGTCTAACTGAAAAGCCCCTTCCATTATGCTCTGATGGATGTCCATACCCTATTCCAAAGCTCCCATTTTAGCACAAGAAGAGAGAATGTTGACAAAGGTTGTGAAATTAGGATTTACACCTACCAAGTGTATTTGATTGAAAGTTTCTACAACCTTTTTAACAAATCCATCTTGTGCATATCTTGCAATTGTTGCAGTCCACGAGACCATGTTTCTCTAAGGCATTCTCTCAAACAATTTATGTGCCTTGTCTATGCTTTTAAATTTTGCATATATGTCTATAACATAATTTCCAACTATAATATCTCATGAAAACTCCCCTTTCATTATGCTTTGATGGATATCCATACCCTATTCCAAAGATCCTATTTTGGCACAGACAAGGAGTATGTTGGCAAAGGTTATGGAATTTTTCAAGTTTGGTTCAGAACTGTTTGATAAAACTGTTAAAAAGGGGATCAGTCGATCCATTCAAAAAAAAAGAGGAAGGGAGGAATTCTTTGTAACAGCAATTATTCAAAAGACAATAAATTGAAACTGCATTAGATCAATAAGCGATTATTTTATTTTTTTTTCTGTGGTATGACCTCATGCATTGATGTGGCTAGGTGAGTCAATTTTTTAGAGCATTAAAGGTTCTTTTTCACTCAAGTTTGTACTAGCTTAGAGACTGGTGTATTAATTAGTGGGAACCTATAGTAAAAAAGATTACAAAAGATGAAGATGGTAATGATGAAAAACTATGCTTACTATACAAGAAAGAAGAGGGTATTTGGTAAGGTCCAAATTGATTGAAAACCAAGATTTCTATCAAGTAGTGGCCCATGCCAAACTTTTTGATAGTTGAGTTTGTTACTTGCCAAGATCATAATGAAGATTTCTAAGACCTGTTCCTACTAATCAGCTATGGCTAGTTATCTATAACCCTAGACACAAAGCATTGCAGATCATTGCATGTCTTATTTATATCTTTTGAAAGATGAACAACTATGTCCTTGTTCATGTGCAGAAGCATGGCAAGGCTATTTTGACAATTGCTTGCTATGGCGAGTTGCATATCCATTTTCCTTTTAAGGATGATAGCTGATTGTGTCCCTATCCTTGGTTGGGAATTCAATGATCCTATATCCTGCCCAGGAGGTCCAGTGTGGCCATACCCACAACTAATTGTAAATATATTGAGCTAT
Organism: Chamaecyparis obtusa; assembly: GCA_027943335.1. Classification (NCBI taxonomy): domain Eukaryota; kingdom Viridiplantae; phylum Streptophyta; class Pinopsida; order Cupressales; family Cupressaceae; genus Chamaecyparis; species Chamaecyparis obtusa. The sequence goes on along the minus strand of BSBK01003377.1, from coordinate 1,120,391 downwards.
GTTCCAACTCACATACAAATATATAGCCTTGCCAAATCCCAAGAAGAAAATAATAAAAATTATAGAACCATATATTAATAAATAGGTTTCAATATTTAATCCTATAATTAATAATTAAATTCATGTAATTAAAAAGAAAATATTTGTTAAGTTGAAAAAACAATTTATTACCTATTATATATGCTTGTTAGGTGGTTGGAATAATGTAAAACACCCACATGTATTTCAAAATTTTTGAGAGTGATAAGTACTGTTCCCTAAAACATGGAACCATAAAAAAAGTATTCTATTGGCATAATAACATATTTTTATGTTGGCTTGTATTGCATAAATTCAATGGGTATACCTATTACCTGTGCACTTGCTCTAAACCTATTTTTCTTTAAACTTCATTCTTGAATAAATAGTGTTTTTTGGCCACTTATTTCATTTTTTCGAAAGCATTGTCAGTATTGATCAAAATCTTAAAATGCTAAAATTTATATACATATGAAATTTGTCGTAGCGAATATTTTTGTCATTGAGTGCTATCCAAAATTTGATGATTTTTGTTACATAAGGCTTGTTCATTATCAAAAACCATTAGTAAAGTTAAAAATAATCCTTTTTAGTTGGATCATATTGCATATCAAAGTCCTATGTTTCGAATTAAGAAATGCTCATAGATAATCCGAGGTGATAAACTCTTGATAAATGGTGATAAATGGTGATTAGGATGTGGGACGTGTATGTTATGAATGAAATAGGAAAAAGGAAAAAAATCATTCACTTTTGAAAAATCTAGTTGTATCCTCTTTCCAGATTCACGACCAACTTAAAGGTTGACATCGGCATATAAAAAAGAGAACGGTTATGAAAGTTGGATCCAAAATAAATAACCCAAGCAACATTTGAAAATTGGCACTTTACCCTAGGAAGTCATCCAAAAGAAAAGAGACAACTTTTTATATTTTAAAACAAGAGAAAATAAAGGTTTGTTGCCAGTACTTGAAAAGGTCAGCCATCAAAAAGAATCGCACCATGAAGAATAATATACATCTTGGGCAACATAATCTACAAGGAAGGGTAAAGCTTTTTCTTCTAGGACTAATGAAACTTTTGTTAGCTATTTAGTGAATACTCAATTTTAACAATAAGTCTTGTAGGTCCCTATGTAGTTGTTTGGCTTATTTTGGCAAGCAACTATTGTTTAACATTTTTAAGCAGCAATTTGGAGAGCTAGTGGCCCCATGGATAGTAAAATCTAATACTCATTTTTAAGCATTCCTCTTAAATAATAATATAAACAAAAAGTTTTAATAATATTTCTTACAAATAAAATTTGGAAAATTTTTTTTAGGCAAATAAAAAGGAGAGGAATAAAATTGGTGAATACATGTCATTTTTCTTAATAAGTTGCAGCACCCCTTTTTTTCAAAGCCTATTTTTAGTTTTTAAGAAGCCATTGCTCCACTAAAATAGGGAAAGATTCCAATTTATCCTTTCTCTCTATTAAAAAAATTACATGGGAACACGACTGTTTAACTTTAAGCAGAAATTGTGCATAAGCAGCCACATGGAGACATGGGGTTACTCTTACTAAGAGTTCATCTACTAAAGGTTGTGAAGTCTTAGTAGTCTTTTTAGAAATGGCTATTTGATTACATGGAATGATTTTCAGGTTAAACTATAGATTCCCACTACTTAGAAAAAAAACCATCTCCTTTCTTAAAAAGTCCCCATACAGTTGGAACTTTCTGTTTCAATTGAATTTTAATACAGGTTTTAATTTTCAAGCAACATCAAATGGACGAATGACTTCAATGCTAGCTAAAAATAGAAGCATTTACAACATGCTAGTCAATACCAATAAGATTTCTGATATGCTTTACCACTTGTGGAAACTTTCACTCTCTGTCAAGGATTCACAATCCATTCTTGGTCACTTAATGGTCCAAGTTGCTTGAATTATAGAAATCATTTTTTAGGTGTTTGTTGACTTTAATAAATATTGTTGATGCTATTGTCCTTAATGATACTAGTACAACCTTCATATTTGTCCCACAATGTTGAAACTTGAAACTATTGAACATTTGTTTTTTCATTACAATTTTGCTAGGATATGTTGGTATATTTTTGTGGGGAATAAGTTGGGTTGGGATATTAGGAGTAATATTTCTTGCTGTGAGGTTCTTTTAGGTTTTGTAAAGTCTTTTGATAAAAATCTTAATTGGTTTTTGTAGAAGACTAGGAATGGTGAGGTGTTCAAGGAAAAAAGAAGAATACTTAGTAACCCTTGGTGGGAATTTAGTTTCTCTTTAGTGTATTACAGGCTACTGTGACCCTAAAGATTGCTAAGAGTATATTGATTGAAATGGTGGATAGCCAACCAAAACTAAAAATCAAGAAGTATGGATTACAATTTGTATCCTATTTTGGTCTTGATACTTGATAGCACTATTCCTATTGTTGACATGGAAGGTAATATATATGAGATCACAAGCTCCACCTTAGCTAGTCAATGTTCTAATTCCTGTGGATATAAATGAAAGGATGTAATGTATAGTTCTCTAAGGATATCACTATCATTGAGGATTCCTCATAAATCCTATTATGATGGTGAATTCACAATGATCTTTCTTTTCAAAACTCTCTTAAAAGAATGTCACTCTTAAAATTCAAACTTAATATTTCTATACGAACAAGATGAGTTAGATGAAGAAACCTTCAAAACAAAAGAGCTTTCACCTCAAGAAAGGAAAAGTGGTACAATTTCCACAATGACTGGAACTCTCGAGTATGAACCTTTTAAGGTTCAAGGTATGTTGCAAGGACACAAAATAACAATGCTAATTGATAGTGGGGCTACTCATAACTTTAGTAATTCAGCCTTAGTCGTCACAATGGAGCTCCAAGTAGTAGAACTAGAAAGTTTTTGTGTGAAGATGGTGGATGGATCCAAAACATCTTGTTCAAAAAAGTACACAAATTAAATAGACCATTGGAGACTACAGTCAATGATGATTTCTATGTTGTGGAGTTAGGTGGTACCGATGCTACACTTGGCATTCAATGGACAATGTCCATTGGTAAGTACTCCCTTAATCTCCAAACAATGGAATTCAAATTCAAGATAGATGGCAGGAAAGAGGCATTTAAGGGCCTATGCGATGAAGTTCTTGAAGATGTAAGGACCGAAAGTATGAAGAGAACATATAATTCCAAAAGTGTTGTTGATACGAAATAATTGAATCAGATATGTATGGAATTTTGATAAACAAAGGCTAGCGGCTTGGGCTCTACAACCGGAACCCAAGATGCTCTTCAAAGAGGCCTTCCAAGTGGGAGGCCTTCCTCTTTGATGTACTGGTGCAATTAATTCACATTTACTGCGACAGGGTCCTTGGTTTTTTTGCCTTTTATGGGCCCTAATATGCCCTGAAGTGGGCATTCGATGCCTTCCATCCAAGAAAACTTACCTCTGTCTTCCTCTACCAAGGCTCAATTGTTTAAGCAAGTGGTGGAGAATGAGGTTAAGGTTCTCAATGGCACGCGCTTCATCCAGTACAAACCCAGTGGAGAACCGTGCACACGGCATGGAGGTGATAAAGGTAAGTCCATTCCTACCAAAGCTATCATTGTTAAGCCAAATTCCCAAATGGCGCTTGCTATTGAATCAGAAAAAAATACATTAAAGGATACTAATTTGTTTCTTGCTACTCAAGAGGTGTCTAAACTTCCATCACATTCCTTCTTGAATGAATGGCTTCATAATGTGTGGTCTAAAAAGCTAGGTTTCCATTTTATGTATTTTCAAATGATTTAAAAAGGGATTTTAAAATTTTTTATGGCTAACCCTACAAGTCAGAAATAGGTTAGAAGGCAATTCTAGAATGTTGGTTCTTGCAATTTTAGGGCATTTTCTTGATCCCCAAATTCTATTCAAGAGGAGATTATAGCCCTCTCTTGCCCTCGATGGCTCACTGTTGGCCATCTTCCACCGTTTCTTTGGAATTTGATTCCCCAAGCATTTGAACCAATTGGAAGTGTTATTAGAGTGGACAAAATGAACACTCTGCTTCCCCACAATGATGCTAGGGTTCTGGTTTCAATTAACATAGGTCTTGATCTTCCTAAAGAGATTATGTTTGACCTTGAAGGGCAGATGATATTGTGCCCTATCATGATTCTTGGTGATATTAACACTTGCTTCCTTTTTTGAAGGGAAGGCCACATGAGATTCTCCTGCCCTCTCCTTAAAAAGAAGTCTCCTCCTCTCTCTGAAGGCACTAATGCTACAATCCCTAATACCTCTCAGTCTTTACCCTCATCTTAACCTAAGAATGACTCTTCTTGACTTTCTTAGTTGATTCAACCCCCCTCGACCTCTGAGGAGTTGGAAGCTACACTTGATGCCTTAAAACAAGCCTTTAATAACACTGGTGACCCCCCAACCTCTTATGCTATTGAAGTGAGCTCTGCATTACAGGACCTTCCCAATGCAAATTCCCTTAACTTTGGACTGGACCCTAAATCTCCTAGACCCAAACAAAGAACTCAAAATGCTAAACAAATTACTCTTGAGAAGATTAGGAGGCTATTTAACCCCAAATTTAATAACGTTTCTACACCCAGGATGTGCTTGAACAAGAACTGTGACCCTATTTCCATTTCATAGGGACCTCATAAGGGATCCATCACTTCATCCACTCCCTTGGGGGAGGGTGAGTCTATTGGAACCAATGACCATCTTGCTGTGGAGATGGTGGAGAATCTAGGGAGTTGGGTTGAGAAGTGTTCTAATAAGGTTGATGCAACTACATCCCTAGATGGGCTTGGTGCTCTTAAGAAAGCCTATGGAGATGAAGAGATACTTAGTAATTTCTCTCTTGTGGTCATTCTTGCCCCCTTACTTGGCCTCCCCCCCTAAGATTCATCACCATCTTCCCAATAATCTAGCCATTGTTCCCTATAGTTTTGGCCTCTCCTAGATGAGTGGACCAAGGGATGAATCTATTCTGAAGGACAAGGATGAGAAAGGAAGAGGGAGAGATTAAGGAAGGGGCTAACACAAATATCAATGAGGCCCTCAAGGATCCTAAGTTGTTTTTGTTTAATGCACAAAAGAAGAAAAGAAGAGTGAAAACTAAGAAAATTGAGCAAGAAGTAAACTGTGAACCATAGTTTATTGAGAATAGGGAGCCCTCTACTAAGAAGAGAGGTAGGCCTCTTGGCCTAACCATAGGTAAATTTCCATCTACACACCCTAGACAACAACTTCCAAGTTTCTATGAGAGATTTATAGCTCCCATGGATACAGAGTTATAATGTTTTACATGGAGTTTACAATTTCATCTTGGAATGTCAGGGGTTTGGAATCCCCAAATAGAAAATATGTCATTAAGAGATTTCTGATGATGCAAAAATGAATTGATATTCTTTTTCTTCAAGAATTATAGGTAGTTGGATTCACTCTTGACATTAATTTAAGATGCATCTAGCAAGATGCAAAGTGCTTTTTCACAAAGCATGTTAAGAGTAAGGGTGGTGCTTCTATCTTGGTTGGGCCCAAATGGAAAAAAATACATTTTTGACTGGGGGTGTTCTCTGTGCAACGGGGCAATTTGGATAACAATTAAGAACAATGGACTTGAATGTGGTATTTGTAACATCTATTCTCCTAATGACCACAAGGAGAGGACAAATTTGTGGAGGTGGCCACTTGTGTTGACTTAAAATCAAGACTGTGAATGGTGTAAAGGGTTTTTTTTAAATCTTATCTCTGTATATTAGATCTGTGTAGACTCAAAAGAGTCAAAGTTAAAGTTTTAAATGTATGAAAATGTGTTATAACTTAACATCTTTCATCTGCATCTAGTTTGGGTCAATTTGATTAAGCATTGAAGAAGTACAGGAATAAGGGAACATAGGTCTCACGGTGTGCCCTAGCTGACTATCAGCACTCAAAAATTTGTATTCCCTATGAACCGATAGATGGTTCCACATCTCAGTGAGGGAAATGTAACATTTTTCTTTGTTTGTTTTGAAAAATGTTAATGCGGATAAGATGGATTGAATAAAGGCAACAAGGCATCTGTAATGTGCCTGGTCACTGCAAACTGGTATTAAAACCATGACTTCTGCTTGTCAATAAACAGGCGTTAAAAATTTAAAGGGTATTTGAGGAACATACCTTTGATAAATCACAACTCGGAGGTAACCGATAGTCAAGCTAAAAATATGTTGTCCATTGCAAGTCTCAAGTTATTTGGTATCCATGTAGAGCATCAAGATCTTCAACCACAGTTGTGAAAATGAGACCCAAATGACACTTCACTTCTCCTCGTCCAACATACAAATTACCCAACAACTACAAAAATACCTCTTAGCGCTATTGAACATAGAAATGACCAACATTTTTTTTTTTTTTTTCTTATATCCCATTAACATCGCAATTGTGATGTTGTCGGGTTATAATTGAAAAAAAAAGCCAAAAACACATAACATTTTCCTGTCGTCGCAATTTCACCCCAAATGTATTAGTGTGCAATTTTGTAACCATTTCCTCAGATGCAAAATTATCTAAGCTACCACTGTCAATGATTACCTTCCAAACTTCATCAGAAACTCTACATCTAGTCTTAAACAAGCTTTTCCTTACTAGATATTCCTTATTTCTTTCACTCCAAAGTGCTCTCCTTACCATCAAGTTAGTTTCCTTCTTAGGTTCATTCACTGAATCTTGTTGCACCAAAGCATTTCTATCACTACCAGCCTTCTTACTTGCATGTGTAGACTCAAAAGATCTATGTCCTTCTTTTCCACAAATGTAACAAGTTCATCAGAAACCACCTCTGTTATAACCACCTTGATAGTTACTGCCTCTGCCTCTAGATGAACTTTCAATTTTCCACTCGGTCTTGCCTTCATATAGATTTGTCTTTTTAGGTTCAGATCTACTATTTTCACCATGAGATCTACCTCTTCCTCTAGGGAATCTACCACCTCTACCTCTTTGTCTTTACTCATGCCTTTTATTCAATTTCTCTTCAGCTTTCAATGCAAATTGATAAGCTTCTTCAATGTTCTCCAATTTAACCAAACTAATTTCTTCTTGGATGGAAACTCTCAAACCATTCAGGTACCTTGCAATTCTTTCCACATCATCTTCATCATGTTCAAATCTAATATCTAATCTATAGAATTTCTTAGTATAATCATTTACCAAGCTAACTTTCTGCCTCAAACTTTGCATTCGCCTAACTAGGTTAATCTGATAATCACAAGGTAAAAATTTTCCTTTCAACTTATTTACCATTTTATTCCATACCTTAATTTTATCTTTTCCTTTCCTCTTTCTATCCAACTCTAGATGTTCCCACCATAAGGATGCATGACTTTTCAACTTTGTGCTTTCAATTTTCACCATCTTTTCCTCAGGTACATTTCCCATATTCAAAGTACTTTTCCATCTCGGTGATCCAATCCATCAATTCATCAGAATACAATTTTCCACTATGCTCAGGAGGATTAACATGTGGTGTAGACTTTAGATTCATCAAAACCTTCAACAATCTTTCCTCACCCTGATCCATCACAGGTCCAGGTTCTACATCAACTTTTTCTTCCTCAACTTCATCATCACTAACATCTTCAAGATGTCTTCCTCTTCTCTAGGCTATTCCAACAACTTCTAATCTAGCAGCAAGTTGTCTCAACATGTTTGCCAATCCTGGATCTACATCTCACCTCCCACAAACCATCTTGAAAACCCTCTCCAATTGCAGGCTAGATCTCAATCTACTACCCCACAACAAATCAACTAGGGTTTGAAAAGAAGGAACCCTCAAACGTAGATTCACAAATGTAGGTCCATATGTCACCTCACTCTGATACCACCTAATAAAAGGGATGATATAGAGAGGGGCCAAAGGCATGCCCTAACTAGATCCACCTTGTAGAGATCACACGCGGAAGCAACAAACACACAAGTGAGAGAGAGAATGCCGATATCTTTCATATATTTACTTCAATTGAATGATACATTCCAGGCTATAAGGCCTTCTTGGTTTAGGCCAAATATTACAATGAAGTACAAAAGTCCTCCAACATGCAAGGATCTGAAAACAATCTTCAATCTTCTACCTTCTATCTGCTATCCAAAATTGACTCCCTAAACTACAACCAATGACCACAATATATACAAGAGGCTACCGAACAAGTCAACCTTCAGATCCACCATTAATGGAAGGAATGACCAGATCTAGGTCCACACAATTCCCAATGATAGATACTAGCATTAAATCCATGACTAGAATTAATTGCATGAGTCGGCCTCAATGGGAAATCAAAACAAACAACTCGGTAGGCAAGGATTACAGACTGTTAGTAGAGATAACTGAGTGCCAGGAAAGAGATAACCGAGTGCCAAGGAATTACTGAATGACTTGGTTAATGAAGGAAACAAGCAACTATCAAAAAAATTAGTCAAAGAAGGAATTGAGCAACATAGGAAAAAAACAAACATATTTTTGGTGACAGAAGATTGCCAAGGACTTGAGACACTCCTGCATCAGAACCACTAGGTTTTTCCTCATCAATTGTCATAGGTGGTTCCTTGAGAAGGGAGACATCAAAATCAGTTGGTAGTTTGACTCCTTGTTGAGAGATCATGAGGAAGTATTTTTCTTTGTCCATATCTAAAATTCTTTGCATGACCTTATGGAATCTAGGATCTTGCGTGGATTCTTTCAATTCTTCATCGGTTGGTTCTTCCTCAGTTGTAAAAATCATATCCTTAGTAGAAAAATTAAGCCAAGGATTTTCATTATTGCTAGTTCCTACCATTTTGTCTCTAGATTTTGGATTCACAAGTTACCTTAGTTTTTGTGATCGAGTTTGAACCATTAGGAGGTATAAAGCTCACTATGGTATGACAAAGACTATTGAAGATAAAATCTATGTAAGTTTGTAGATAGGGATGATAAATCTTGATAGGTAAAACTCATAAAGAGATTTTGATGTTTAAGTGAAGATTATGAACACTAAGAAATTGGTTTAGAAGGATATGGATAGACTGAAAATATGATGAATTTATGAAAAAGATGGTCAAACTAGGTAATAATCTCGTGAAGATATCTAAAGTTTACAGAATCAGGAAAAAGACAAAATTGGGTATCTGAAAATGTATGTGTCAATAGGTCAAGATCTGTACACCTAGCTTCTATGATAAATGTGCAATAACATATGCACAAGATAGTTTGATGTATGTGCAAAAATAAGATATGGCTACGCAACAAGTATGAGTATATCCATAGTTTCAGAAATGTATGTGCAAGACAATGTAATGATGCACAAAAGTATTGAGTGTGCGCAACTTGAGATATTTTCAATCTTGGTTGCAAATTTTTGTTACAAGTAGTAGTTTTCATTGCACCAAAAGATCAACTTGTTAATGCCTGTTACAACCACTTGACTTATAGAAGACACAAGAGGTGGTTAAGCCATGTCACAAATCCCGAGGGGAGTGTTGACCATTATGCCAACAATCTCCCACCCCAGTGTTACCCAAGGGGATTCAAACTAGTGACCAAGCTTTGATACCACTTGTTACAAGTAGTACTTGTCATTGCATGAAATGATCAACTTGTTAATGTTTGATACAACCACTAGACTTATGGATGACACAGGAGGTGGTTAAGACATGTCACAAATCTCGAGGGGAGTGCTGACCATTATGATAATAATTTTGAGAAATTTTTGGTTTTGGTTGTTGCATTTTCTAATTTTTATGGAAAGAAAATGCATATACACACACACACACATAACATAAATGTTTGATTTTTAAATTAAATATAAAATGAATGCACAAACATACTTACAAATCCTATGGTTGGCAAGGACAATATTTGGTGAATCCTCACTTCAATAAAATCTAGCCACGCTTATCCAAAGTGGATAACCTAGGAACTTGGAGACATGGGCTCCTCCTTACAGTGCACTCACTTCTCTGGTACACCAAGTTTTGAATTCAATGGGTCATTACTTCCCAAAGAACTATTATCTCTACTATGAATTGTGAGTAGTGTGAGGTGTCTTCACGGGCTTGGGTGACCCCTTGAGCCAACAAATAGAAGGTTTTTGGTCACTAAAATAAAAGTGTGTAATAAGGGCATCCATTTAGGTGGCTATGATCAATCCATATTTCCAATTAAGGGGACTCTCCCAATCCTTTCAAAGTAAGATTTTTACACCTTGGCAGTGTAGGGACTTTAACGCACCACATGGGTATTAGAGAAGATTTTGGTTGCCATAATGAACTTACACTTGTTCATTGTGAGACTAATCAAAATGAAATTTTTATATACCAATTTGGAAGGGCTTGGATTTATCCTATTACTAGTTGGGTTGTT